>SNQJ01S0007223.1:144766-180451 GCA_010110895.2 Picea sitchensis | reverse complement strand
TCACAATTGATGATACTCCTCACTCGATCAAGCATTCCTTGAAGTTAAGTCTTATCCAATCTGTTTTCGATCAAAGTTAGGAGAAAGGGCTGGATGTGACTCTAATATGATTATAGGATAGTGGCCAAGAGTTTTCATAATGAATTTGACTAATAGGCCCCCTTGGCTAGATTACCTTTAAAACAAAAGTGACATAAGCATAATTTAGATATCACTTGAAGATAGGAAAACATAAAAGAATACATCCCAAGATGATTAACTTGTTTCTTATCCAAGTTTGTAGAGATGAAGCTCTTCTTGTTTAGGTAAGGTGAATTACATATAATGAGGGTCTCACTTCTCATGCAAACCTATTTATTTTAAAGATAAAACTCTAAAGTGGATACTTGAAGGTTCTTAAGAACATCATCCAAGAGATATAAAGGTCATCTCCTAGACTTGATTTGATAATGATTGTTTCATAATGATACCCAAGGATTTATGTTCAGTTTTAAGTGTGCCACTTTATGTTTTTCATTTCCCTTTACCCGGCATAGCCCCACTGCTAGCATGCCTGTTCAGTACCCCGATGGGTTTACCTTAGTACCATACAAGAATGGCCCCACTACCAGTAGGCCTGTTCAGTACCCCGACGAGTTTACTTGTACTTCCTAATACTTCCTTTTTATTATATTACTCAAAAGATTTAGAATAATGTATACTGTTCATTCATAGTTTTAGAGTATAAGGAAGGCAGGTGGTACGAGAGTGTTTTAGATTTATTAGGCACATAATTAATTGTTTGCAATTATCCCAAGGGTGACATCATCCACATTCAACTTAAATCTCAGTTATTCAATGTATAATGGAACATCTCGGATAATGACTAAGAGGTCCCTCTAGTTAATCCTATTAGGGTTCTCATTAAAGTTCATTGCGGTTTTGCAAGGGCGGTCCACCACATGAGGTTTTCATCAATACCTCTCAAGAGAAACTTGGATAAGAACTTGTTGAATCAACTAGGTTAGTATTATACATAATGGGGTTACCACTTTTCAATGGATATTTCAATTAACAATAACTTCTTCAAAATAATGAGGTAATAAGACAAGTGCACCCATTATCATATAGAGCTAAATGTAAAAAATATCTTCCTAAAGGGAGAGCAAGGATGATTCATTTAGGGTTGAGTGTAGAAATGTAGGAGGAAGATGCACATGAGAGTAAAAATAATTCAACAAAAGACTTAAATGACCCTTGATAGAAAGAACATGAAGAGATTAGCCCATACCTCCAATTACCTAAAGTGAAAATAATGTTAAGCACATGACAAAGATCATATCACTTTGGCATCAGTACCAAATAAGTAATGGAGTAGGTCTCTGTAGTACCGGAACAGATAGTATTGGAACAAAGTGACATGATGGATGATTTTTGCTCATTCATGGTGACAACCACTTCACAAAGGAATTCAATGATAATATACAAGGAGATGTATACAAGGGTTTGTAAAATTTCATGGTAGGGAGTGTGCAATAATTGAGAGTAACCATATGTTTATTTCATAATTAGTCTATTTTATTTTAGTAAAACAAAAAATGTTGAGTTTATATGTCCTATTACTTAAAGCATTTAAATCGAGCAGGAAAAATTTGAGTATAGGATAAGAGCTACCAACACTTCATTACCAGTACCAGATCACCTGAGTACCAGATGAACGTAGGGTTGTGCTTCAGTACTGGAATAGCGTAGAGTTGTGGTTCAGTACTGGAATAATGCATACCTCCTCCTTTGGTACCAGATGAGAACACAGTACCAGATGAGCACAGGAATGTTGTTCAATACCGGATGAATAGAGACTTAAACATTGTTTGCAATACCGGATGAACGCAATTCTGCAGTATTGGAATAGAATGGTACCGAAATTCTAGAAATGACTATCAAATCCCAGCACTGAACATGTTGATTTGGCCTCGCCGACGAAAGTTGCAAAATAATATGAAGGTTTCAACAACCACTTCCCCATGCCTAAGGTTTTGTATGGCCTCATGCAAACAATGTGAGATTCTAAAAAGGGATTCTTAGAGAGTTGCAAACATTTTCTAAAAACAAACCAATAGAACTAATTAAAACTAGTTTTTTATTCATGCTTAAAAACAAAATATTTAGGGAAAAATGTCAAAAGTTGAATTATTAGCTATGAAAAAAATAGTTTGGAATTAACATTCAGTTTCAACTATTATTAAAAGATCACTTAATCGATCATCCTTGTGAAATAACGGTCCTAAAATAGATAGGTAAATATAAAGCATGAATGCATCATTTTTAATAACTTTAAGGAAAAAAGAAGAATTTTGAAGAAATAGGTCATGAATCACTCCCTTAAGTGTTATCTTCCGTTGACAAGGATGACTTCTCCTCTTTTGAAACCCTTCCAGTATTATGTGTGCATTCGGAGGATGAAGAGATTCCCTTCTCATAAGATTCCAAACAAAATCATCATAACTTTTAAAAAAAAGAAATCTACTATAGGAACAAAAGATCTTAAACTTTTGACATTCTCATTTATGAAAAGTATGAAAGATAGGTTGCATTGTACTTATGTGCAACATTTATTTATTTATTTACCTTTCCTACTCTAATTGAACAAAATAAAATGTCCTTCAAGTATAGGAGTACTTCCAGTGAAACCATGTGCGTAACAGGGTTAGAAATATATCTATACTCAGATTTAAAAGATAAATTTTAATGCATACCGGAGTATGAAGGACCAACTGCTTTGATGATGGGATCAAGCAATAAATAAAAGAGTGGTGTGACCTAACAACTAATTGAAACCATATTTCAGTAGGATCACTATATTCTTGTTTCTCTTCTTTGTTTAGGTCACACTGAATGTCCTCCTCTACCATGCAATGCAGATTATCCTCTTCAAGATGATTGGTCTTTGGAGTACATACAAGATCTACTGAGAGGCATGCTAAGGATTCCTCAATCTCAAGTTCCAGTGGTTTCTCTCCATTGAATTCTATCCATGATTCTTTATTCCCTTCAACAAATTGACAAGAGGAATCTGATGGGACTTCTAACTCTTCATGTGGAGAGATAACTAGATTCTTGACTGTTGTGAAGATATGCTCTTCCTGAGAGGTGGATATCCCAGCTGCTACCAGAATGCAAGAAATTTCTTGGAGGAACATTCTTCAGGATGTTGATCATCCTTGAATTACTTTAGCTAGTTGATGATACTTGTTTCGCAACACAGATTAGTACTTGGGGGGCTCTTACATCACCCCAAACATGATTTATCATTAAGGATCTAAATTTTAAAACTATTTGCAAAAGAAAAACACACCAAACTTGATAGGTCATCCATAAAACCGATCCAAAACCATTAAAGAAATCTGATTCTAATACTACCTATTACTGTTTACAACTCCCCGACAATGACACCAAAATGTTGGTGCAATTATTTGCATAATATATTACCAAACATAAATTATCAACCAAGATTCGTAATCAAAAGAGTTGATGCACTATATATGCTGATAACAAATAGGTTCCTATGTCTGATGAGTATAGTTCAATCAAGAAAACCATATAAAAAACCAATACTCTATTTTCACACTTCAATGATAACACTCTTTGCACAGTTCATAAATTAGAAAGCAAAACTTGCAATCATGCATTCAAAAGATTACGCCCAGATAATGCCTTGTCCATTTACAAGCTCATGAAGTGGAAAGATGGAGTTTGAACTAGTTCTCTGTAGCTTCTACTCTTAGCAATCAAATTTGGGTACACTTCAACAATACAACTCCAAACTTAGAAGATAAAACTCATAACAAAATTGCTCAAGCAAACAATGAATCAAAATGTTCTTTCTTAGGTGACAAATCTGTTCATTAGAGACTCATGAAATGAAAAGATGAACTTAAGATCTATGTCCTGGAGCAACAAAACTAACAAGTGGGATGCTCCATTAAAGCTCATGTATGGTGAAATATGAAGATCCAACTGTTCTTGCATTACCACACTTTGCAACAAATTCGAATAGTGAAATCAAACAAAATAACACGAAATCAAAATAACAAATACATGAAATGAAAATCTACACTAACAATTTACAATAAGCTTACCAAGATGGAACGATGGCCCTTGTCGATGCCAACATGGAATCTTTTATATCACCATATGTTAACTTCTAAGAGAGACAAAATCACTGAATTCAATCTTGCATTAATCTCCAACAAGTAGGTTTACAAAAAGAGTATTTTCATGAATCCATTCTACATCATAACAATTCTCCTTTAAGAACCATTATTACATTATGATAATTCCTCTCTACTCGGACCTATGAGATCTTATTTATACATAAAATCCATGAAAGAATGGATGAAACCGAATCCCCAAGCTAAGAAAACAATTTTTACAATTTTATGATAAATCCCAAAAATCTGTTTTTTAACAATTTGGGTAGATTCAAGTTAGTCCCCCACCCATATCTCCCAAATCAATTATAATTTTGAAAAACGGCCTGAATGATACTCAATTTGTCATATTCTGGAAAAAACCCATGTATTAGAATTTCTAGATATGATACCATATGCACGGAAATCAAGGCGCAAGTTGGTAGTTTGAGTTTTTTTTTATAATTTTGCCAGAATCATTCCCCCTAAGTTGGATGTCAACACGTGTGAGCTGGGTGAATTATGAAACACATTTCCTCATGAAAACATCATTTTGGACAAAACCCGTGTGCTCGATTTTCCTCTAGAAGCTTTCCAAAATTTTGAATTATTTCTAGTACCAGATTAGCACAGGCTGGTATCGGAATAGGTGGAGCCTTGGTACTGGAATAGACTGGGTACCAGATCATGCTGCTTAAGAGTCAAAGTGATTAGGATCATACATAATAAAACATTTAATTGAATTAACTCAAGAAAACTAAACAAATCATGCCTTAATCATAAGTTACCTCTCTATGCAGATGATCAAGGTCATTAATTGTATTTATGGATGAAACAGTCAATTAGATACACATGTCATAGGTAAAATTGACTCAGACATAGATAATATAGGGTAATATAAGTGTCAATAATGATACTCAATAGTAGCCTATGAGAACCTTTCATGTTCTCACCCCATTGTTCAGTCCAGTGCGACATTCTCGAACCCTGGCAGTTTCTAGAGTGCGAGAATGCCTCATTCTCGCATTGTGCTCTACTACTAGGCTACGAAACCATTTGTAAAAGTTTTGGATCAGGCCTTCTTTTCTTCTTGATGCCCATATTGGTTTGTTCACCTGGGAAGAACCTGTTTTTCCAATGTTTGACTGACTTCAAATCTTGCAGTTGATTAGTTTTCAGAGATCGAAAACTCTTCTTCATCATTTTTCCAAGTTTTTACTTCTTGGCCTTTTACCAACGAGGGTATAATCTCGGATTCTGAGATCTGAGTGCCTTTTTGGTCGTAAGTATTTGATCGGATTAAAAGTTGGGATTAATATTTTCATCGGTTGCTTGCTGCTTGGAAAAGTTCTTTGTCCATACACATTTGAAGAGACTTTTTCTTGTCGTTTTTTATTTTTATCTACATTAAAAGATTTGATTTGGGAGTTTATTGGGTATTTTATTTTCATTGGTTGCTTACCTTTTCTTAGTTCCATCCCTATTTTTGGTTTCTAAAACAAAAAAAAAAATATCTCTTAAGTCTTTTTCTTTTAAGCAATCATTCCAAAAATATTGGCGTTAAAACATTGAAAGAAAATGAATAGTGAATTTACATCGTCCACGATTGTTTGGTACTACATTTGAAAAGAGAACTGTACATCGTAGTTAGCATTGTTCTAGAAAACTTCGTTTTCCCTGCTGTTGATAGAATTCATCGAACGAAAAGTTTGTATCATTCATCTCTATTTATGCATTGTTGGGTCTAAGTCTTACACAACATCGGTTTCATTCCCATCTCCCTCTTGAGTAACAACAACCCTTAATAATACTGCACAATTTTAAAATACAACTAGTAATGTTTACTAGGGCTCTTTTACACCAACATTAGCTAGGCTAGAGCTTTGGAATGGGCAGTGAGACACACTCTCCAAAGCACAAAACACACAATAGTATCTTGTGATAGGGAGTGTCAAATTCCATTTGCAGCATTTTGTCCTAGGAAACCCTTCTCACACAAGGGTCAAACCTGAGGTCGCATTGAGATTGACAAAGTTACTCACCTTGATTTGTTGGTCTCGGTGTAGAGATTGCACGTATTATGGGGGTCACTTGAAGGTATACCCACAATGATGAGTGGAAGCCTCTCAAGTTGATTTCGGGCTAGATACCCTACCCTTGCATGTGGATCAGACTGTCGATTGTTTCCCTAGGCATCTTTGTTGTTTGTGGTAACTTTATTAGCCTATCTTCTTAGGGTCTTACACAAGGTGACTGTGGAGGGGAAAGTCTCCACGGTACCTGGAATCAACGTTGGCCAGACTCACTTGGACTCCTTGGAGGGTATACCCACGATTATGTGTGGGAGCTTGCACCAGAGTGTAAGTCCATTAAGAAGACTGTCAACGTAACTTTTCCACCCTCACCCAACCCCTTTTTGTCTTGACGTTGCGACGTTGGATTTCATCACCAACTAGTGACTTCGGAATTGGAAGGTCTTGTTTTCTTGGTTTTTTGATTCCTAGATTTTACTAGCACATGTTGTTTGTCTACTTAAGTTGGCCATAGAATTTATTTTGTAAGTTTTTAGCTCGATCACAATTGACCCTCCACGTCATTCACATAGAATGCAAGGACTACCCCCAGAAGATCTGGAAGTTTCTCCACCCTTGCCTACCAACCCACTGGAGGGCTCTCCTCAACAGAGTGAAGTCCAAGATATTTCCACTCCAGAAGTGGAAAGAACTAACTCTTTAGAATGATTCCAAATCACCAATTCTCGAGAGGACTTCCGACTTCCTCCCGACTCTGTGAGAAGTATTGTTCGAGTGAATTCTTTCAGAGAAATTGTTGTTGAATCTTATGGATTACCGACCAGACCTTTCACGAGACCTGAGGGTCAAGATCCTTTTTGGACTACTGGCATTTTTAGACGAGATCTCTTTGGCTTAGTAGTAGGCATTGATATCACTGTCACACTTGAGTAGCCTGAAACATCCGATCCAAACACAATACCTTTTATCACTGCCTATTATTTCCCTGGTTCAGATGCTCCGCCAGCCGACCACATCTTGACTATCCCTCTTCAAATGGCCCATTATACAATGGTTCTAGATACTACGATTCCTCACATTGGGAACACGGTGGCTAGCCAAGCTCCCATTGGCATGCCACTTTCACCTAGATTCATCCCAACACTTCCCCTCGGATATCATGCATTGAATGCTTCTATTCCCACTCCTACACAAATACCATCCGAGACTCCTGACATTTCCACTCCTTCTGGGCACCATCTCGTTCCTAGTTTTATTCCGACACTTCCTCGACCCCCTTCCAGCGAGTCTCTTCCATCCCCTATTGGAGGCACCAACCCTAGTGGCACCATCCAGTCTTTCACACCTCATTACTAGATTCCTGTTGGTGGAAAATTTCACCAAGGAGGCCCAACCTAATTCCCTTTTGCAGTACAAATACCAATTGAGACACAACCCCCAATTGGAGGGCAACCCCCACCTACCCCACCCTATGGATAAAACATACCTCCATATTTGGCCCAGTATTGGAACCATATTATCCAAAACAACCCTCATTCGACTGGGGGGAAACCACCTCAAGTTAGCTCTTTCATACCCCCTAGTACAAGCCAACCATATCCAGGCCAGTCCAATCCTATTTGGGGATCAAATTCTCAACCCCATGCCCCTGTTCAAGGGAACATCCCTCACCAATACAAACCTATAAATTATCTGCCTCCACACCAACAACCGAATCTTCCCAGATCTTCACATTATATGTCAACTGCTTACGGTCCTACTGGTCTACCGACGAGACTCCCTCCCCAAAGTCACCAGTACCCCCATGTGAATAGATAGTTACCCTTCTTAGCCACCCCGGACCTCCCTGATCTATCGAGAGTTTTAAATGATCCTATCCTTCACTCTCCTCAATGGACCGTGATACCGGCCAAACTACCATCTGACATTCCTAAATTCGATGGTAAACCAGGAGAGGACCCGAAAAATCATGTAATGACTTTCCACCTTTGGTGTTCATCCAACTCCTTGATGGATGACTCTATTCGTTTACGTATTTTTCAGCGAATTACCACGAGGCTTCTTCATCGACTTTAACACCCTTGCCATGGATTTTCTCACCCACTACCAGTTACCGATCCGTTATGAAACGAGAACCGAAATTTTGAGTTCTTTCAAACAAACCAAAGCCACTCATATCTCTGATCACATTCATGAGTGGAGACAGAGACGAAGTCTCATCAAACTTGAAATTTCCAATTAGTTACTGGCCGAGTGGTTCACGAAATCATTTGTGAATGACATTGCTCATGACATCGCCATAGGTGGAGTTGTCACAAAAGAATAGGTGATCAGTCATGCTCAATATCTTGACCTTGTTTACTCACAAATAGGTACTCTTTATGATTTAGTCCCTGATGCACCTCGCCCTTCTACTACTGCTACTTCAACTACTCCTATTGCTTCTCATGTAGATGATGGTGTGATTCGCACTTTCCATGCCCAGCCCCATTCCGTACAAGCCTCTAGCAACAACCCCAAATCCGTTGCTTCTAATGTTCAAAATGCTTCGTCTCCTACCCCTCCTGTTGGCAAGACTTCTGAGGTGAACTCTGTTCAATCTACTCCCACCCGAAAGAATAAATCCAAAAAAGGGAAGGGTAAGAACAAGGAGGATAAAAATAATCCGCAATCTGAGAAGAACAAAACACAACCTGTTGATGGTAAAGATAAGCACAAACCCTGATGCCCTTGTCTTATCTGTGGTGATGATCACTACACTAAGGTTTGTCCAAGACGAGCCAAGGTTACTAAGTTCCTTCAAGGTACCCTGAAACTGCCTACTCTAGCCATGTTGTCACAACCCTTCCCTTCTCAACAATAGGCCCAATTGGTCATTCATGACCAACCTTCCCCCTCCACTACATCCTATGTATTAATGTGTACAGGTGATTCAAATAAGAATGACATCACACTTACCACTCGAGCCAAAGATTATTCTTCCTCCAAAGAGAAGGTTGATGAGATACCTCCTTCGTTGTTCCAACCCTCTCCCATGACTCCACCTACCAATGGTCCTCTTCATATCAAACGACCGAGCATAGATACAGTTCTTTGCCCTCCCCCAAAGGGTGTTGTCTGAAAATATGCTTTCAATCCTCATGCGTGTGCTACCTAGAACTACAGTATTGTCGAATATCTAGCCCAAGCACCATCTGCGATGTCCTCCCTCGAAGTCCTTCAGAGTTTTCCTACACAACAGAAGGCACTGTTGAAAATTATTGGTGGAATTTACCCTACCAATACAAATTTAATATTTTTTGACTTGGAAGATCACATTCCAAGGTTACCCCCTCAACTCGCATTCCAAATACAAGTTATTGTCTCTGACAAGAACATTTGTAGAAAAGTTATTGATGAGGGTGCCTCGATGTGTGTCATGTCTATTACCTACTAGAAAGCCACCGACTCTCCTCCCTTAACCGAATCCCACAACACGCTCAAAGCCTTTAATGGCTCTAGATTTAAACCTTACAGTGTCCTCCCTTCATTGCCTATTACGTTAGAAGGCAAAACGGTCAACGCAGAAGTCGAGGTCTTTTACGCTCCTCTCGATTACAATATTTTACTTGGCTGTAGCTGGATCGATTCCATGTATGAAGTTGTGTCCACTCTTTTCCGTGTCATACGTTTCCCACATCAAGGAAAATTGGTTATGGTGGACCAATTGGCCTTGTTTAACTTTGATGCACGCATCAACAATGTACCGTTCATTGCTAAAACACCCCCTGGATATGAGAATGTCGGTGTGGGTCTTCTTAAAGATTCCTCTTTGATGGGTACTTTCCCCATTCCACCACCCGATGTTCCACATCCGTTTGTTGCCTCGATCAACATGATTTCCACCTCTTTTCGAGAAACCCCTGCATCTTACGACCTGTGGATAGTAACCAACCCCAGTGATCATCTTCGTTATGGCGACCAAATGACTTTGAGTCCGGTCGAATTATCTTATCAAGCCATTCAATCAACACCCCATCTACCCCCTCTATTGGTGATTCATCTCCGAATCCATTCCAGATAATTTTTCCTACAGACGAGATGATTATGTCTATTATGTCCATAGAAGACACCCCTTGGGACGATGGACATCATCGTTCCATTCTCTTCCTGGAACAACACACCGTTGAGAGTTACCAATGGATCTCAACTCTGTCGACTGTTGTCGTCATTTCTACCATCCCCGAGTCTACACACGATATGTTTTACGAAGGGAACTTAAGTAATATCTCATCCACAGTCCCCCTCGACATATCCATTAAACCTGGAGTTGTCGAAAATGTGCATATTGGAGCTTTGTGTTCCCATGATGAAGTTGTCACCTACAAGTCTCGTTTTCATGAATTTTGTGACGTCTTCACATGGAGCTATGAAGAAATGCCAGGTATTGACCCCGACATTGTTGTACACGAGATTAAGACATACTCGGGTGCTAAACCTGTCCAACAATCACTTCTTCCGGTCCACCCGCGTAAAGCAACCACCATCAAGCTCGAAGTTGAGAAACTTCTTAAAGATGACTTTATTTACCCTGTGGCTCTAACTGATTTAGTTTCCAATCTTGTTCCGGTTAACAAGAAACAAGGTACCATCCGTGTGTGCATTGATTATACGGACATTAATAAATATTGTCCTAAAGACAACTTTCCTACCCCCTTCATTGACCATATCATCGACGACTGTGATGGAAGTGAAATATTCTCACTGATGGATGGTTTCTCTGAATATAATCAAATCAATATCGTACCTGCATATCAACACAAGACTTCTTTTATTTGTCCTTGGGGCACTTTTGCCTACCAGAAACTACCCTTCACTTTAAAGAATGTTGGCGCAACTTTTCAACGTGTTATGTCTTATGCCTTTCATGATATAAAGCACACTGTGCAACCATACCTCGATGATTTACCGACTCATTCCATGCACCATGTCGATCATCCAACACACCTCCGATCCATTTTCCTTCGATGTCAGTTTTACCGTATACGCTTAAATCCACACAAATGTGTTTTTTGTGTAGAATCCGGTTGACTTCTAGGATTTATTGTTTCACGTGAAGGGATCAGAGTAGATCCTTTGAAGTTTGAGGTGATTCTTAATCTCCCTCCTCCTTCCTCACTCTGCTAGTTACAGAGTTTGCAAAGGAAGGCAAACTATCTATGTCATTTCATCCCAAACTACGCTGAGTTAACCCTTGGATTTACTTGACTTCTTAAGAAAGGTTCTGAGTTTGTATGGGACACCACTGCCAACAAAGTGTTCGAAGCTTTGAAACTAACTTTAACCCGTACCCCACTACCTTTCCCACCCAATTACAGTCACAATTATTTCCTTTATCTCGCAGCCTCGGACTCTACCATTGCTATGGTTTTGGTCCAGAAGGACGAGTCTCATGATGAACATGTCATCTATTATTTGAGTCAGATTCTCACGACAACCAAAACCAAGTATTTACAGGTTGAAAAACTGGCCTTGGCAGCCGTCCAAGCTGTCCAAAGTTTCCGACACTATATCCTTTTACACAAAACCATTGTGATTTCCAACTACAACCCTATGAAACACATTCTTACATGCCAATTTCTAGGGGGAAAATACTCCAAATGGATCATAATACTGCAGGAGTTTGACTTAGACTTTGAACACTCCAAGTCCAAGAAATCCTTGGTGTCTTCTGAATTGATTTGTGACCTTCCCTGTTCTGAGATGAAAAATGTAGCAAAGGATTCATTACCCAATGACTCCCTCTTCCTGATCAGTTCCGATGACCTTTGGTATGGGGATATCATTATATATCTCGAAATTCATACTTTCCAGCCTGATTTGTCTAGCACTAACCTCTGTCGAATACATTAACAAGCCCATCAGTATGTTATCCTCGGTGATACTCTTTATCGCCGTGGGGTTGACTCCATCTTTCGACGATGTCTCACCTTTGATGAAGCCGAGAAATCCTTGAATGACTGCCATTCTGGAGCATGTGGTGGTCACATGTCTAGGTATGCTACTGCCTAAAAGATCCTATGAGCTGGATATTTTTTGCCCTCTTTATTCAAAGATTGTATTATCGTCATCCAAACATGCCACACTTGCCAAACATACAACAACAAAATATGATCCCACCCTGCTCCTCTACACCCTGTAGTCTCTGTTGGACCTTTTGCGAAATGGGGTATTGATTTCATGACATGTCACCCTCACTTGGCCAAGGGGCATGGATACATTATTGTATCCGTATATTATTTTACGAAATGGGTTGAGGTGATGCCGACATTCAACAATACGGGAAATACTGCAACACTATTCATATTCAATCATATCATTTCTCGGTTTGGTGTTCCCCAAGCTATCGTTACTGATCACGGTAGCCACTTTAGAAACTTTATGATGTCTGAACTAACTGAAAAGTTGGGTCTTCGCCATGAAAACTCAACACCCTATTACCCACAGGCCAATGGTAAGGTTGAAGCAATAAACAAAGTCCTCATTACCATGCTTCGATGAATGATAGGGATTCACAAAACTAGTTGGCACACGATGTTGTTTTCGGCATTGTGGGCTTACCAGACATCTGTCAAGTCTACTACTGGGATTTCACCTTTCCAGTTAGTCTATGGTATAGAAGCCATCCTACCAATTGAATGTGAGATACCATCTCTAAATTTTCCGTTGAAATTCTCCCAAACACTTATGTTGAAGAAGAACGTCTGTTGTATCTTATGCAACTAGATGAAACCCATTGTGATGCCACCCTAATTATAGAAACCCAGAAGAAACACGTCAAAGATCAATACGACAAACATGTCAAATCACGCGTGTTCTCAAAAGGAGATCTAGTCCTCCTTTATGAACAAGATCAGGATTTGTTAGGAGCCGAAAAAGTTGAAGCTATGTGGCGAGGTCCTTATATCGTTAGACGTGTGTTGGATAAATGAGCCTACGAGTTAATGGACTATGATGGTGTCCTTTTGAGTGAACCCAGAAATGGGATTTACTTAAAGAGGTACTATGCTTAGGTCATCTGTGCATGGGTGATTTTATTTTATTGTATCATATTCTTGTGTGTCACTTTAGTGTGTTTTTTCATTATTTGGTCTCTACCCTTGACCGCTTACCTTGCATTGTGCTTGGTTTCCAGATGTCAGAGTCTTCTCTACCCCACATTGGCTTCACTGATGGTGCTAGTCGTAGTACTCAGAACTTAGCTTCTGCTACATGGGCAATTTACACACCTACAAATGAACTTATCAGTCTACGAGGTGTTTGCCTTGGTCGTGCGACCAATAATATCACAAAATATAGCATCGTCATCGAATTGTTGATTGATGCTATTTCGCTTGGTATCCACCACCTGGTTATACGACTTGATTCACAGCTTGTAGTACTACAGTTAAGTAATGTATATGCTATCCGAAGTCCTACTTTATTATGGGTATATTTACGAATTCGCCTCTTGGAACGTTATTTTGATTAGATAGAATATCAACACACTCCTAGATGTCTAAATACATTGACTGATGCTTTAGATAATTATGTGTTAGATAGACATTTGGGACATTTATAAACCAATCACACATCACATGTATTATACAACACAAAATAAGCTGGTAGAATCCGTATATATATATAATGATCAAAAGTTTTTACAAAAAGTTTCTGTCCAAAGACCAAAATCTCAAAATATGAAGCCCATAGCTTCTACAAGATAACATCATGGATGACGCTCACAGTAACATACAACTGCTCGGGCTACGCTACGTAGAAGTCTACTAAGAGAATCAGACACACCCACATTATGGCATTGATAAGGCCTTGGGATCTCCCCAATAGCGATGTCTGGGATATCCGCAGTCAGTCCCTCTAAGTTTTGTTCAACTACCTCGTAGTCCTCAGTATCCCATCTTGCCACTGGAGCCACTTATCCTCGTGTCTGAATGGGAGACGCTCCTGGAGGTCGATACGGCCCCACATCTGTGTCATCAACTTCTTTTTTTTTATTAGTCCTTGGATAGACATAAAAACATTTTATATAATAAAATTTGCAAAAACATTAAAAAAGAACAAAATGTGTACTTCTTACCCAAGTCACCCCACTGAGAATCCTCAGGCAGGACCAAAACTAAATCTCCTTGGAAAACCAAACCAGCATATGCATAGTCATCAATCATCAACATTTGGGGTCACAACCAGTCAAAAAATGAATCGCTATATTTGATTATAGGCCCTGCTACATGCCGTGCCATGAGGTTACACCACCTCAACATCCTCAGATCCTGTGGGGCTGGTAAACCCAAATCTACCTGTAGTCGCAGCAGTGGGACCCTCTCAAGGAAGAATGATACTAAAAGTGACCCGTACCCAAACTGCTTCAAGTCAACCCTTCTGCACTTTGTCAGTTTCCTTTTCATACTGCGGAGAACCACGTCTGACCAGTTGAAAACTCGAGGCTCTGTGTACTCTATTGCATATTGGAAATAGCTCTAGAGAGCCATGTGCGGAGCAACACTCCCAACCATGAGTGCAATGGTAAACAAGATAGTCTATAGGGTCAAGTCTTGGACCCCCCAAATGGAAACCTTACCCTTGCTTCTCTCTGCCTCAGGAACACAATGTCGACGAACATACTCAATCATAGGAAGTCAACCACCCCTACCTCTAGTCAGAGTCACATGGGATCCACGTCATGACAACCCCATCAGAAAATAGATATCCTCGATATATAGTGTTAGTTTGTGGGCCCCTACATGAAATAACTATTGATCCACATCCCACATGTGGACCAAGTACTCTAACAACCTGAGTTGGGCTCTCATGCCTGGGATCCTGAAATTTTTTAAAAGACCACATTCTCGGAGGAAAACAACTATACATGGATCATTTTCGGCAATGGAATCATCCTCTTTGTGTTCCCTTTCCCTCCATTCCAACATCGTGATGATCAATACCTGCAATGGAGCCATGAGAAGGAAGTTAGCAAATCTTTTTTAACCTCTTGAATAATTTATTATTGAGTAAAAACTTGCACAAAAATCCATTTTTCGGCCCTCACAGGTGAAGCTTGCACACAATGCGAGATTCTTGTAGGTGTATTGAAGCTCACCTACGAGAATCTTAGGTTCTCTCAGGTCCCAAATGGATTACCTGTGAGAATGCCCGAGTGCATTCACTGACCCTAAAATGGACTCAAACACTTAAAATTACCAATAAAAAATCAATTTTAATCCATGAAAAATTTGAAGAATCAAGAGATTACCTTGTTGGCCAAAATCTTTTTCCGAATAACCGCCTATACCTCTTGCAATTGAGCAAAGAAATTTGGAGAAAAAGAGGTGTGTTGGACAATTTTTTGGCAAAGTAACAATGAAATGGTAAAAAGGGATTTTCAACCATATTTATTCACTTTTTAACTATTTCTTATTGATTTTTTGTATATTATTTTTATTATTTTGTTTAAAAACCTAATACCTTAATAGCCTTGTGAGTATGGTTTTTTTTTTCGCAGGTAGTGTTGACGGGTGAAATTGACCGCTCGTCAACTGGAGGAGTGAATCCAGTCCGGGGTTGTCTACTTAACCCAAGTTGTTTGGATTAATCGACTCCGACGGGTTTAGCGGCTCCGTTGGCCGATCTAAGTCCTAAGAAAGCGAAAAACAAAACTAAAGAAGATAAAATAACTTGATGAATAACACTCGCTGAAAAGTATATATAGATCTAATAGATATTTACAGTTTACTAGCTAATATTTATAACATAAGTCTACTTATTATATGTATAATATATACAAATGACTTTATTTCTAATATATATAACATTTACAAAATGCAAATTTTAATCTAAATCCATGAAAATCGAATATGGATTGATTTATTAAACAACAACAAAGCTATCATTCAATCTTTTTGATTTATTTTCTTATAATATTTATAAACAAGAAATGGAATAGCAAACTGTCTAATTGAAAACAAAAAGCACAGATAATAGAAAACGTTTTAGCTACAGGAGGTTTCTGTATTTATTAAACTAATGAAATTAAACTAGTAAACTGACTTGTTATCGCATCCACTATTTGTTCAGTGTGTAGCATCCCATCTCCCTGTCTGATGAGGTAAACCCGCAACAGAACCTACAATTGCTTCTCATAAATGTGAAACAACAATAATGGAATTCAAATGATATAACATATAAGAGATACGATCACAACAATCTCATAATTTCACAGGAAACCACATTGAGATAAATCCTGCTGTGAAAACTTGTGTATAAATGTTCAACAAATGATGAAGATAAATATCTTAATCCCAAGTTTGAACAAAATAATTATTGTATGTTAAATATGGAACATAAAACATGGATAACATATAAATCTTTATCATACCAATCTGCAATAAACCACGATAGCTAAAGCAATCATAATTTAATTACAAATCGAAATAATCATAACTTGAATAAAAACACAATATGGAGAAGCTAAAGCTGTGACAAATATCATATTCTATTCAAGTCTGTAAATCAGAAATCCATAGTTTTTTCCCCAGGCAGAGATGATTTCAAGTTTACAAAATAACATGCTTATATAGGTTTAGGAACAAAATGTTTCCTATAGATAACATCAAATCTGTTCCAAAAATGTGGGGGATGCAACCTCCCAGATTTTACTTGATAAAAAAAAAAACTAACAACCTAATCTATTTACTAAAAACATAAAGATGGTATGGCTGAGAGATCTGAATAGTGCTTCAAATCTCCTTAGAAATCATGGGTTCTTGTTAACAAAAAAAAATGGGGAAATTTTAGATATGTTTTCAATTATAAAATCAAGCAACTCGAATTTTTTCTAACTGGCTACAGAATCTCACGATTATGTAGCTAGTTATAATTATAACTACAATCATATTTTATTCAATCAAACAAAACAAACTAATTTTTATAAGAAAAGTAATCTATTAAAAAAATCGTTTATCCTTAATTGAGGAAGACAAAATCATGCTAAACTTGAAAAATATCATACCTCAAATCAAAACATATCAAGCAATCTTGGAATTTACTATTGCTGTCGCTGCTTCTACATTTTTAAAAATAACAGACCCTGTAGTTTTTTGGCGTTTGTCCTTTTCTTGAGCTATGGATTGTAGCCTATTGTTCTCGTTTGTTAATGAATCCACTTGGTCTTTCAGGGACTTAAGCCTGGACTATAGCAAAGGGACATCTGCATAATACCTGTCGATCCAGGATCAACATTCATTACACTGAGGCTGTAGAGACTATGTATTGGCATTGATATCATTAACGATTGGAGCATCGTCCAAGTGGAAGGTAGGTTTGTCATGGAGTTTGATGCCAGGAAAATCAGGATTGTCCTTTAGACACAGTGGCAGGTTGGTAACATAATCGTAGGGTCTATTAGGGCAAAGTCCATATGAATATGGATACTCTTCGGCCAAGAACCTTTCAATTTCCGAATTTGAATCTTCACTTATCTCAATTGTGTTTTTTGTATCTACACAGGGTTTGGGTTTGTTTTGAGCACATCATGAAACCCAACGAGCGACCATTTTACTCTTATAATTAACATCGACATTGCCTTTAAGATTTTTCCCTGTGGGTTTTTTAACAGTCTTAGTACAACTCTTAGGACACGAATCCGGTTGAGTGTCGGTTTGAGTAGAGTCGGAGTAGGTTGAGGGTTCCAAATTAGAGATAGGATCATAGGGCATGAGAGAATGAGGAGATATGGTAGGTTTCACAAGGGTTTCTATGATAACAGGCTTGTCAACCTGTCCCAACTCACTATTACCAAAACCATTTCGTAAAACAAAAGCATCCCAACAATCGTTGTTTAATTGCAACTGATGTACAATGATAATTTTGATTAAACCATGATGGAAAAAACTAGAATCAGACTTCTGTCTCCTAAACCGCTTTCCCATCTTGTACAGACTTCTAAGGAGGAGGTAGGGAACGTTCAATGGGAAATCAATGAAGCTCATAAGCAGTCGCAGGTGATACAAGAAAACCAACCCAAATATCCCTTCACACGTAATAAATTGTTTCACAATAGCTAACAGATCATGCCATCTAGGTTTTAAAGATGAGATAGGCATACCTCGGTTGCAAGTGGTAATTTTCCTTGAGGTGAACAACAATGACTAGGGGACCTCTTCAATGTTTGTGTTCTTGAACAACTTTTTCCCCACAGCTGGTAAACCGGTATCTTAGCTTATAAAATCTTTATTTACCTTAAGCTACAAGTCTCCTATATTTGCTCTGCAACCGTCGTAAGTCAATGTGAACTCTTGGGAAACTCTGAGATTGAAACCCCTAAACTTTTCAATAAACAAACGCCAGTCATTCCTTTCTAAGTCGTCTCTGGTGTTGTCATAAGATAACAAGATTTGGATGTCATTGGGCTCAATCCTCACCACTGGAGCCATGTCTAATAGAAGGGAATCAACACGGAAATCAGAGGTAGGGTTTGATAGAAAAAACGCAGAGCCATAGCCCTGAACAAAACAATGTTGTGACAGTTCGAAATGGTAGGCAGAGGTGTTAATCACCATGCGTGGGAAAAGAATCGTGAAGCCTGAGGCCATACAGAGCAATAATATCACGCTGTACCTCATATGATACCTTGGGATATGGGTAGTGTAAGGATGTAAGAACTTGAATACCATAGAACACACACTCATGACTTGATTACAAGGTAAATGTATCAAATAAACATTGTGTTAAAAGAATTTTATGAATTAAACCCCATTAATATTAATCGAATATTGATGAGTGGGAGGTTTTTTACTTATGTAACCAAGGCATGTTTAAGACCAAGGAGTTATAAACTAGGCAAACAATCATGTTCATAGCAAAATGCGACAATTCGATAAAAGGCCATATGAACAGTTTTCCAAAAATCGAAACAAAGTATCAATTCCAGCTGTGAGTTTTCATGCTTACAGTCATGAAAGAAAAAATTGAAAGGAAGATATGTAGAAAGAGACAAGTGACAAGTTTCGTTTAGTGGGAATGGTCGTGACGAGTAACGAGAATTTAAAGAGCCTGTGTAGGCAGCTTGTAAAAATAGAAATTATATTATTACTGCCAACAATGGCAACACACTGGTAGAAGCAGTTATCTCTGCCAAATGAACGAGTTTGGATTAGGATAATAAAAAAAAAAAATCGAATAAAAAACAACCAAAAAAAGATGCATAAACATCGTAAACAATTTAAAATGCATTTCAGTTTCAGATTACTGTTATTTTAAAAAGACGAAAACTGACAACAATCTTAACAAAAGAGAGTCACGATATTAAAGTTAAAATCTTCAATACTGTTGACAGAGCTGCTGCTGCCAGCAGGCGTCCATAGCCTCGACAGGGATGTCATTTAACCCACTCTAATATCTGTATCCTGCCAAGAAGTTCCAGATCAGAACAAAGGATTTTTAAGATCAAAAGGAATCGATATCTGAGAATTTTCATATACCTGACATTGCTTCGCTGCCAGTGGGCCTGTTCAGTACCCCGACGAAGTTATCTTTGTGTCATGCATGCATTTACCTGCTGCCAACAGACCTGTTCAGTATCCCGACAGGTTTACAAGCACTTCCTACAACTCTATGAAAGTTTATTTAGTTTTAAAGATATTTAATAGAGCGGGGTGACACTGAAAATCCTAGTTTTTGGACATATCTTAGTAAATTACAGATCTTGAAGAAATTTCTTAGCTATCCTTCATTAAGATCTAGAAATAGTTTGTTAATAAAACTGACTTTCAAGAGCAGGGAGACATCTCTGAGTTGTTCTATTAAGGAACAGGGACAACGTAAGAAGAATTTTTGTGGATGATCATGAGTAACTTCAGTTACAGATTGAAATCAAGAAAGACTTTTCAAACAACAAGTTATCTTTAACATGGCTACAAACTCAGAAAAATATCACAATTGATGCTTAAACAACCTTCAACAGTCATTTTAGAGGGGAAATTTTTCTGTTCTCTTTGTCTAAACTAGCCCATGATGCAGGCATGTGTGTTTTTAAAAAGAAAGACTAATAAGCATAAAAGGAAAAATCAAAACAACCAACAAAGAAAAACCAACAACAAACAAAACATAAAATATTTACACAGTGTACATGGGAGTGTCATCAGGTGAAGTACCTTTTTAGAGCTTGGCCATTCATCGGAAAGGTGTCTGGATGTCCCTCTAAATTCTGTAATCGGAAGGAACTGGGACCCAGATTCTCAACAATTAAAAATGGTCCTAGACACAAGTTCTGAAACTTCGTATGCTCTCCTTTTCCCTCATGAGGTTTGTCCCATTTTAGGACAAGGTCACCTACCTCAAAATTTCTGTCAGAGGAAGAATTCGATTTTGATGTTGATCCAATTTTCGTTTCGCTTGAGCCCCCACTTCTTCTAATTTTAACAAAGCGTTAATTCGATTCTCCAAAGGGGGATAGTCCTCTTCCTATACTTTCTGCGATAGCTGTAGAGATGGAAGGAGGACATGTGGTGGAAGAATCGCCACTCTGGCGTAAACGAGAAAGAAAGGTGAGTTACCCACAACAGTTTTAAGATTTACTCTATCAGCTCAGATTGCGTTTAACAGTGCGTTATGCCAGTTTTTATGGTTTTCGGAGACCGTTCACTTGATTATTTTGATCAAATTGTTATTAGTCGATTTTGCCAAACCATTGCCTTGGGGGTAATACCTGGCAAAATACTTTGATTTAATTCCTTTTTCTAGAGCGAAATCACTCATTTCAAGAGACGAAAATAAGAGGCATTATCAAATACCAGGCATTCAGGGATACCGAAACGAGTAATAATATTTGAATTCAAGAAGGATATTACTTGGCTGTTATTTACAGCTTTTAATGGGGCAGCCTCAGACCACCTAGTGAAGTAATCTGTGGCTGTTATAATATATTTATGCTGCTACGAGGATGGAAGATTGATTGGGCCTATAATATTTAGACCCCACTGCTGAAAAGGGGAGTCTATTGAAACTGGTTGCAGAGGGAAGGCTGTTTTTTGTATCCGTCTAGATGCTTTTTGACAAATTACACACTTGTGACACAAAGCATGAGCGTCTTTAAAAAGGGTAGGCTAGTAATAACCTGCTCTTAATAATTTATGGGCAGTGGTGTCTCCACCAAAATGCCCACCAACTTCTCCTGCATGTAATTCCAATAAGACTTTTTCTGCTTCATCTTTCTCAAGACAGCGCATTAGTACTCCATCAAAATTTTGACGAAACAAAATACCATTAATCAGCTGAAAAGAAGCAAATTTTAATCTTAGTGCTCTACTTTTTGTGGGATGTAGGTGACGGGGAGCTGATCCGTGTATAAGACAAAATTTTATATCATCATACCAGGGACTAACAGGGTTTTGTGCACAACAGATTTGATTTTGATAGTGTTGTCCTGGATTTAACATATCATTTTCCTCTTGCTGTCCTACAGCTGAATCATCGACCAATTTGCATAACCCTTGGCCTCTTACAATTTGTGATGGGGTGATTTCTATGTCATACTCTTGCAAGGATGTGACCCAGTTTGCCCTTTTTTCGCCTAGTTCTTTCTGTACTAACAAATTTCTGACAGCCGGGTAAGGGACAATCATTTTCGTCCTAGATTTCAAAAGATAAGATCGGAAGTGTTTTACTACTTTGAAAATAGCATAGGCTTGTTGATCTATTGTTGGGTAATTAAGTTCCTCCCCCTTGAAGGCTGAGCTCATAAAGGTGATTGGGACTTCATTGTTTTCAGTTTTCTTTTGAGTTAGGATGGAAACGTAAGAACGGTCAGAGGCAAACGTGTAGAGGGTGAAGTCTTGGGAAAAGTCAGGGCTCATTAGAGAAGGAGCGTCTATTATGGCCTTTTTTATTGAATCAAAAGCCTGGATTTCTAAAGGTCCCCAATGGTACTGTACATCCTTTTTTATTAGGTTTTGTAATGGTCCCACCATTTCTGAAAATCTGGGGACGAATCTCCTAACAAAATTTATCTGACCTAAGAAAGATTGCATGGACTTTTTTGACGAGGGAGGGGGCAGTTTGGAAATGACTTGAGTTCTTTCAGGGTCGATAATCATCCCTTTGCTTGATATAATGAATCCTAGGATCTTAACTTTTTATACTGCAAAGATAGAATTTTTAGGATTCAAAGAAATATCGTACTTACAACATCGTTGTAGAATGGATCTTAAATTAGCTAGATGATCTTCTTTATTTTTTGAGAAGACAGTGATGTCATCTAGGTAAAATATGATAGATTGATTTATTAAGCCTCAAAAAGCAATGTCCATTGCTCTCTGGAAAGTGGCACCGGCGTTTATGAGTCCAAAGGGCATTTTTCTATAAGCGTAGGTGCCCCATGGAGTGCGGAAGGTGGTTTTGAGTTGGTCTGGTGGGGACATCAGGACTTGGTTATACCCTCAAAAAACATCCAACAAGGATAACATTTTAGAAACAGATACTTATTGAAGGATCTGTTCCATAGGAGGGACAGGGTAGTTGTCTTTATCATACGCTCGATTAAGATTTTGGAAATCGACACATAGTCATATTTCACCACTCTTCTTTCTGACAGGGACAAGATTAGAGACCCATTGTGTGTGCCTAACTGCGAAAATTATCTTAGTGTTCAGGAGTTTGTTTAATTCCTTCTTGACCGTGGGTTCAAGTTTTGGGTGCATTTTCCTCAACTTTTGTTGAAAAGGTTGGGTTTGGGGTTTCATAGGAATAACGTGTTGTATGATGTTAGGATCAAAGGTTTTCAGGTCATCGTACGTCCATGAAAAAACATCTTTGAATTCCTTAAACAACTTACTAAACGCTACTTTTTCTTGCTCAAAATACCCCACCCCTAAATTAATGCATTGTGGATTGTCTTTAGTTCCCAAATTTACCTTTTCATGCGTCAAAGAGGAACTATTCATTTTATAGTTCACTGATTTTCTGAACTTGTCATGAAGATCATAAATTTTTTCTAATCTAACTACAGATTTTGGGATAGAGTTTACCATGTCTGATGAATATTCTGGAGATCTTGAATCCGATATTATCGTAAAGTCACAAAGATTTTCGTCATGGGTTCCTTCGTCAATCACTGCGCCTTGTTACGTTTCTTCCATATGCAAAAAACTTATAATCTGTTGATCGTAATCGAAGACTCTCCAGTTCGTGATGTTGTATGGAACGAACGGTCTGAACAACAGTTCGATGGAGAATGCATTCAGAGATAAGCCTTCTGTAGGAAAAAGTTTTGAAGTGACATTAGCTAACAAATCAGCTTCCGAATTGTTCAATCTAGGAATCAAATTTATGTTAAATGCGGAAAACGTATTCATCAAATTCCATACCTCAGTTTGGTAGCTTTTAAGGTGCAGAGATAAATAGTGGATAGCATTTTTTACCTGTCTAACTATGATTTTCGAATCACCAAAGATGGTCAAATTTTGAATGTTCAGATCTAATGCTTTTCTGAGGCCTTGTAGGAGTGCCTCGTATTCAGCCATGTTGTTCGTACATTCAAATTCTAACCTGCAAGAAATCAGAGTCTTGTTACCTGCTGGATCGATGATCATGCAGCTTGCACCAACTCCTTCCTTGGATTTTGACCCATCAAAGTAAAGAGACCATATTTGATTTTCGTCGGTTGCATGTGTCCACTGCGAAGAAGTTGTTGGCTGTGTATATGTCAAAATTTCAAACTGTTGTTCCGGGTTAGAGATGGTGGAGGTTTCGGCTACGAAATTACCGAAAAAGGTATCCATCCCTTGTATTTCGGGCGAATCGACAGAAGGAGTGAATGGATCGTTGGGATCATTTAAATAAGTGACCGTGAACTTCAGATAACATTCACAATTTACCTTGATTCTGTTGGGATTTCCATCTTAGGTAGCCACAAGTGAGACCAATCCGTTGCAAAATAGTCATGTAGCTGTTCTGACCAGTCTTTGCTTAAAAACAAACCATAAACTTCTGGGATATCTATGACAATAACATCAATCACTTGATGAACTTTAGGGTTAGATGACAATCTTATAAACACATTTCTTAATTCACCTATTACTTTAACACTAGTTCGATCAAGCTGGATAATCTTCAAGATGGATGGTTGAACTTCGGCATTAATCTTTTGACAAACAGACCAAGGCATTACGTTAGATGACGCTCCTGAATCTACCATGCAGTTATGCACATTCCTATTGGAAATTTCAAAAGTTAACAAAAATGGAGGGACATTTCTACGAGTATTAACAGTGGAAGATTGTTTCTTTTTGCTCGCAGCCTCTGAAACTGGTTTATCTACATTCGTTACATTATTTACAGGAAGGTCTCTTTTAGCGTGGGGATCAGAAGTAGTTTTGGTGGAGGCCTTCTGAGGAACTTTGGGGTTGTTCTAAACACCGTTATTACTGCTCGGATTTCCATTTTTGTTGTTCTCTGCAATGTTTTGTAGCATTTTTTGCAGAAGAAAAGGGAATTTTAATAATTCATAAACAAAAATGTTAGCCCTAAGCTTCTTTAAATCTTCAACCAAATCATAATCTAAACTTGGGTTTACTGAATTTTGTTTAGTCTCAATCGATTTAGACTGTTTTGGAGGCAATGTAATAATGATTTCAGAAGAAGGATTATTTGTTGTCTTGCTCCTAATATTGTAAGGATGCACTGTTTCGAAATTAGCTTGAAAAATGCTATCCAAAAAATGTCCAAAAATGTTCGGAGAAGATTCATCTTCTTCTACTATCTCTTGTTATGCTACTTCTTCAGGGATCTCGGGAGGCATTAAGCTATAATGTGCTTTTAGAATCATTTGAATAACAAATTACAGGCTTTCTAGATTTAGGCCTTCAGTATTTGAATTAGGTCGGTATTTGAATTAGGTCGGTTGGTGGGAAAAGGTTTCCTAAAAGGGGGTTTGTAAGGCCCTTTGCTCGAAGAATCTTCTTCAATCGTCCTTTTCAAATCTACAACTTGATTGGACAGTTTTTGAACGACTTTCTATAAGTTTTTTAAATCTGAGCTTTCAGGTTGAGATTTGTTTTGGGAAGGTCTAGGGAGGATTTCAATTTTGTTTTTGGACGATGAACTAGTCTCTGTCTCGTTGCTAGTAGTGTCTTTTAAACTGAGGATGTCTTTCTCGATCTGACTAGCCTCTTCAAAGGATTCTAACAACGTGTCTTTCCTGGATCTCTTTACCCAAATGGCTATGTTTTGATGTAAGGATTTCGTATAATATGCGATAATAAGATTCTTGACAGGCATCGAATCCGTAGGGATCCGGTTCTTTAGTGTCAAGAACCTTTGATTAAAGTCTTTAATCTTTTCTTTGGGGTTCATTCTTAAACCAGAAAGTTCCATGACTAGAACTCGAGGAGACTTGTCATCTCCGAACTTCTCAAGAAAACAGTATTCAAATTTCTCCCATGACACAATGGTGTGGGGCTGTTGGGAAAAGTACCAGGTAGAGGCATTGCCCTCAAAGTTGTAGGGAAACAATCTACAGACTATGTCTTCGTGCTCAACACTACGGAGTCGAATGGCTAACATAGAATTTTTGATGTGATCTTCAGCGATTTTTTTGGAGTCTAGGTCAAATTTAGGGAGCCATTTCTATGGGTGTTTGGGTAAATGATGCTAAGGCCCAGGTATGGCCACTGCATATTAGTCGAGCCAAGGTATGGCGGGATTTTTTGGGTTTTCCATAGGTGTGGGTGGTGTCGAAGGATGGGATGAGGAACTGCCTTCATTAGAGGATTCTTCCCCAGAAGAAGAAGGAGATGAAGGAGGTGGTGATGGTGGTATACTAGATCCTCCTGCTACAGGAGTGAGGATTGGATCTGTAGGGTTTAAAGTAAGGTCAGTGCCTCCAAGTTGTTCTATGATATCAGAGAAGTCTAATGGTTGATTCAAAGGTCGGTTTGGTTGTCTTATATGGGATAAGGCACTGTGCGTTCTTATGAGTGATTGTCGAACAATCTCTTGTATGTCACCACCCATAGGATTTGGAGTTACTGGTTCAACTGTGATCCGTAGATCGACGTTTGATGTGGTTGTTGTTTAAGGGAAAATTTTGTCGTCTGAATGAATTCTAGTCACTATAGGTGAGCGGGTAGGTGGTGGAGGAGTCTTATCACCTGCTTGTGCCATTAATAGTTTTCAGGCCCTCCTTCTAGCGTCATTTGTTGATGGGCGAAATTGACCGCTCGTCAACTGGAGGAGTGAATCCGGTCCGGGGTTGTCTACTTAACCCAAGCCATTTGGATTAATCCACTCCAACGGGTTTAGCGGCTCCATTGGCCGATCTAAGTCCAAAGAAAGTGAAAAACAAAACTAAAGAAGATAAACTAACTTGATGAATAACACTCGCTGAAAACTATATATAGATCTATTATATATTTACAGTTTACTAACTAATATGTATAACATAAGTCTACTTATTATATGTATAATACATACAAATGACTTTATTTCTAATATATATATAACATTTACAAAATGCGAATTTTAATCTAAATCCACAAAAATCGAATATGGATTGATTTATTAAACAACAACAAAGCTATCATTCAATCTTTTTGATTTATTTTCTTATAATCTTTATAAACAAGAAATGGAATAACAAACTGTCTAATTGAAAATAGAAATCACAGATAATAGAAAATGTTTTAGCTACAGGAGGTTTCTGTATTCATTAAACTAATGAAATTAAACAAGTAAACTGACCTGTTATCGCATCCACTATTTGTTTAGTGTGTAGCATCCCATCTCCCTGTCTGATGAGGTAAACCCGCAGCATAACCTACAATTGCTTCTCATAAATGTGAAACAACAATAATGAAATTCAAATGATGTAACATATAAGAGATACGGTCACAAAAATCTCATAATTTCACAAGCAACCACATTGAGATAAATCCTGCTGTGAAAACTTGTGTATAAATGTTCAACAAATGATGAAGATAAATCTCTTAATCTCAAGTTTGAAAAGAATAATTACTGTATGTTAAATATGGGACACAAAACATGGATAACATATAAATTTTTATCATACCAATCTGCAATAAACCACGATAGCTAAAGCAATCATAATTTAATTACAAATCGAAATAATCATAACTTGAATAAAAACACGATATGGAAAAGCTAAGGCTCTGACAAATATCATATTCTATTCAAGTCTGTAAATCAGAAATCCATAGTTTTTGCCCCAGGCAGAGATGATTTCAAGTTTACAAAATAACATTCTTATATAGGTTCAAGAACAAAATGTTTCATGTAGATAACATCAAATCTGTTCCAAAAATGTGGGGGATGCAACCTCCCAGATTTTACTTGATAAAAAAAAAACTAACAAACTAATCTGTTTATTAAAAACATAAAGATGGTATGGTTGAGAGATCCCAACAGTGCTTCAAATATCCTTAGAAATCATGGGTTCCTGTTAACAAACAAAAATGGGGAAATTTTAGATATGTTTTCAATTATAAAATCAAGCAACTTGAATTTTTTCTAACTGGCTATAGAATCTCACGATTCTGTAGCTAGTTATAATTATAACTACAATCATATTTTATTCAATCAAACAAAACAAACTAATTTTTATAAGAAAAGTAATCTATTCAACAAATCATATATCCTAAATTGAGGAAGACAAAAACATTCTAAACTTGAAAAAGATCATACCTCAAATCAAAACATATCAAGCAATCTTGGAATTTACTATCGCTGTCGTTGCTTCTACATTTTTAAAAATAACAGACCCTGTTGTTTTTTGGCATTTGTCCTTTACTTGAGCTATGGATTGGAGCCTATTGTTCTCGTTTGTCAATGAATCCACTTGGTCTTTCAGAGATTTAAGCCTGGACTGTAGCAAAGGCACATCTGCATAATACTTGTCGATCCAGGATCGCCATTCATTACACTAAGGCTTTAGAGACTGTGTATTGGCACTTATATCATTAACGATTGGAGCATCGTGCAAGTGGAAGGTAGGTTTTTCACAGATTTTGATGCTAGGAAAATCAGGATTGTCCTTTAGACACGGTGGAAGGTTGGTAACATAATCGTAGGGTCGGTCAGGGCAAAGTCCATATTAATATGGATACTCTTCGACCAAGAACCTTTCAATTTCCAAATCTGAATCTTCACTTATCTCAATTGTGTTTTTTGTACCTGCACAGGGTTTGGGTTTTTTTTTAGCACATTGTGAAACCCAACGAGCGACCCTTTTACTCTTATAATTAACATCGACGTTTCCTTTAAGCTTTTTCCCTGTGGGTTTTTTAACAGTCTTAGTACAACTCTTAGGACGTGAATCCGGTTGAGTGTCGGGTTGAGTAGAATTAGGGTAGGTCGAGGGTTCCAAATTAGAGACAGGATCAAAGGGCATGAGCAAAGGAGGAGAGAAGGTAGGTTTCACAAGGGTTTATGTGATAACAGGCTTGTCAACCTGTCCCAACTCACTATTACTGAAACCATTTCGTAACACAAAAGCATCACAACAATCGTTGTTTAATTGGAATTGATGTACAATTATAATTTGTATTAAACCATGATGGAACAAACTAGAATCAGACTTATGTCTCCTAAACTGCTTTCCCATCTTGTACAGACTTCTAAGGAGGAAGTAGGGCACGTTCAATGGGAAATCAATGAAGCTCATAAGAAATTGCAGGTGATACAAGAAAACCAACCCAAATCTCCGTTCACACGTAATAAACTGTTTCAAAATAGATAACATATCATGCCATCTAGGTTTTAAAGACGCGACATGCATACCTCGGTCGCAAGTGGTAATTTTCCTTGAGGTGAACAACAATGACCAGGGGAAATCTTCAACCTTTACGTTCTTGAACCACATTAGCCCCACAACTGGTAAACTGGTAGCTTGGCTTATAAAATCTTCATTTACCTTAAGATGCATATCTCCTATCTTTGCTCTGCAACTATCGAAAGTCAATGAAAACTCTTGGGAAACTCTTAGATTGAAACCCCTAAACTTTTCAATAAACAAACGCCAGTCGTTCCTTTCTAAGTTGTCTCTGGCGTTGTCATAAGATAACAAGGTTTGGATGCCATTGGGCTCAATCCTCACCACTGGACCATGTCTAAGAGAAGGGAATCAACATGAAAATCAGAGGTAGGGTTTGATATAAAAAATGCAGAGCCATAGCCCCGAACAAAACAATGCTGTGACAGTTCGAAATGGTAGGCAGAGGCATTAATCACCAAGCGTGGGAAAAGAATCATGAAGCCCGAGGCCATACAGAGCAATAATATCACACTGTAACTCATATGATACCTTGGGATATGGGTAGTGTAAGGATGTAAGCACTTGAATACCATAGAATTCACACTCATGACTTGATTACAAGGTAAATGTATCAAATAAACATTGTGTAAAAATAATTTTACGAATCAAACCCCATTAATATTAATTGAATATTGATGAGTGGGAGGTTTTTTACTTATGTAACCAAGTCATGTTTAAGACCAAGGAGTTATAAACTAGGCAAACAATCATTTTCATAGCAAAATGCGACAATTCGATAAAAGGCCATATGAACAGTTTTCCAAAAATCGAAACAAAGTATCAATTCTAGTTGTGATTTTTCATGCTTACCGTCATGAAAAAAATAATTTAAAGGAATATATATAGAAAGAAACAAGTGAAAAGTGTCGTTTAGTGGGAATGGTCATGAGGAGTAACGAGAATTTAAAGACCCTGTGTAGGTAGCTTGTGAAAATAGAAATTATATTATTTTTGCCAACAGGTAGCTGACCTAGAAGCCTGAATGATGATGTGCGAGTATTGTTTCCTTTTTTTCATCACATGTATGAATATATTTTTAAGGTTTTGTGGGAAAAACCTCGATCTCAGTCTTCATTCGTTCTTGCACTCGAAAATACATGAGAACGTAACTGAGTATACTTTTTTCATCTTTTCATACTCATCATGGTAACACGAAAACAATGAAAATAAGGGAGTATCCCTTAAGCTCTTTTCACGCTCCATAAAAACAAAATTATTGCTGAGCAATCTTGTTCTTTTCACACTCATAAAAGTATCGGAAGAAAGAATTCGACGAGTGATAGTTTATCAATTTTTTGGTTTCGTCGAACTAATTTGTGAAAAAGGAACTAGGAGAGTTCTCTTTAAGTGTTTTTCAGACTCTCAAAAAATGAAAAACCCCAAGTTTTCTATCTTTGGACTCGTTAAACAAACATCGAAAGACCCTTATGGGACCAAACCACTCCTTCTTATGGTTTGTCAAAAATACTCCGAGGGACTCGTCTAAAGGATGAGCTTACATCAACAAGCATATGTTATCCTCCTCAAGCTTGCGTAAAAATAAAGAGGTACTCGCTAGAAATGGTGGGGGCAATTTTGGGAAAGGGATATGTTTCGGTATTTGTATTGGTGGTAGTAAGCGTCACTCTTGAACATGACACCCCCTATTCATCATTTGAATCTGGGTTGGGAAGTTCATTTGTCTCTCGTTCGAATTGCTACAAGGTCGCATCTTGGGTCATCTTTGAGTCAATGTTTCCAAGACCATTGTCCTGTCATTCATGTGTTCAAGAGAAGTCTACACAAGCCCTCCATTGAGTCGGCCATCTGTAGTTGTCAATTCTTATCATGTCGGCCTCCCTTGTGTCCATTTCAAATCATATTCATACTTTGACTTACCTTAAAATCTGTTACTTATTTTGTGTCATTGATGGGGGATACATCAAGGCCCTCCTGTGACGAGTCTTTTTCCGTTGACTCCAACTCATTATCAGGGAATAAGACCTAGAAATCGTTTAGTACCTTAGAACCTGTATGCCTTAATGGCATGTCTCTTCTCTTTCGACAGTGGATTCACATCATTGGTCCCTGATCAAGAGATACCTCCGAGTGTTCGACTTCAACTCATTTATTCACATTCGTTCGAATTGTACTTAGGTACCTTGGGAGTAATTGACATCAATGGTGATTTCCCTCGCACTTGTTAACGGTTTTCATCAATGACTGGTAATCAAGTGGTTTCTACCATGTTCGACTTCGACACATGTAATCACATGGATAGATTTGTACTTTTAGATGACAATATTGAAGACCCTGGGTCTCATATTTTTGGTCCAGGTTGCGTTGGAGTATTTATGATTTGTATTGACACATAGATCCACTTTGTATACCGCGTGGCTATGTCCTAGTCTATGTCTTCTAAACACATAGATTCACAGTGTATTCCTGGTGGCTATGTGGTATTATTGGCGACATGAATCCACAGTGTATGATTGGTGGTCATGGCCTACATTTATGATTTCATTCATTTTTAGTCTAAGCATGGGAATGCCTACCTCAGAACTGGTATTATATTCTGGAGATGCTTGATTGTTTGTAGATTTCCAATTAGGTGTGATCCTTGTTTCTGATCAAGGATGATTTTAAGGATGGAAATTTATTTTAAAATTTATAAACCTTGGCGAATCTTACTGATCCTTCATATGCCAACTATAAATGTTTGGCGATATTTTTGTAAAAATATTTATATTTCTAAGGATTTTATATAGTTTGTATAAAATTTTGGCGTTTTTTAAGGTAAAATAACTTTATCCTATAGAATTTGGGTGAATTATTTTTAGAATAGCGAATCTTTTCTTGGGAAAACCATGGAAAATTAGCCCATGAGCGAAATTTAGCCCCTAAAATCATCTATGTTTCTGATACACACACGCATTTTACAAAGTATTTCGGCTATCATGAGTTCCATCCTCATACTTTGGGGGGCATTCTATTACACATTATTTTGGTCACTCTGGTGGTGTCTCTTCAGTTATGTGTTCAGGCTCTCACAAGGACCTTTTACTTGAGAAAATTGATTGTTGTCTTCTTCCATAAAACATATTTTGAAGATGAGTTCATAGGATGACTATGTTATAGGGTGCGAGAATCTTGATTCTCGCAGGCAACCCTATACCTAGCCTGTGAGGTGTTCGCAGTCTACTCTATAGGTAGGGTGTGAACCTGTTTTAAAGCTTAAAAGGAATATGAAGTTATGAAGGTTCTAGAAGAGGATCTTCTAGAAAATGAGTTGGCATTTTCATGGTTGGCATCCTAATGACTTTTTATAATTAGTGGGATCATCCCCATCCCTTTAACCATCTCTCCTTCTCCTATATAATGAAGGGTTTCTCAAGGAAGAAGTTAAGCAAGGTCGAATAGAGAATTGATGAAAGAATTGTGTGAGGAACCCTATTTGAATTGAAGCTTGAAGACTCCATTTGTCTATCAAGCCATACTATACCTTCTTCATGCGAGCATAGAGCAAGTGTGTGTGTTGGAACCGAGGACCACTGAAAGGAAGTTTGTGACATCAAGGTGATTTAGTTGTATATTTTACTTTCATTTAATATAATACAGTGGCATGTCCCTTTCCCATAAAATTACTCTTATTTTATTGCATAACTCCTTGATCATATGCATAGGTTGACATTAAATATACTTTGTTATCTTCAATTTGTTTTTTTTTTGTTGTCTTGGACCTGATCTCACAAGAGAACCAGTGTGAAGTAGGAACAACAGATACCTAAGGAAGCGATATAAAGGTATGTCACACATTCCTTCTTGATAGTAGATTCGATGATTGCAACTTAGAGAAAGAGTCATGTCCTGTCCTGTTTTGTTCTAGATCCAGGTGAATCTAGGGAGATCTGTCAGTTTCCACATATATTGATTTATCCTATAACAGGCATGTTTGGGAGAACATCACAACAAACGAGGATGATTGAACCAAGAAGGAAAGTGCTCCACATTTTGAGGAAAAAAACACACACAATATGATTTGCGGAAATATGGTGCAAATGTGGACAAACCTAACCATGTTAGGGTTTTTAGGAAATGCAGGACTCTTCCACACTAATCCTAGTAGAAGAGAAGAAGAATTTAATCAAGAAAGAAAATGACACAATAAATCACACAGTACATCGATATTTTACCCTGGAAACCCTTAACTGGGAAAACCAACATTCCTTTGAGTGTTCTTCTCTATTTTTTTCTTATTCAATCAAAATAAAAGGTTACATGTCTAGCCTTGGTCTACACCTAAGATACAATCAAAATCATACCTTCTTTCATAGGAAAGAACAACCATATAGCCAATTCAGATTACATATGCATGCCCAACAACCTATAATTACACATGCATTAACTTGCAAAAGTGCATTACAAGATCACCTTACATCAACATCCTTTACGGCCTTAAAACACGCATATTTTTAGGCTTTACAATAGGAAAACCCTAAACATTGGTGCCCAAAAATGGTTACATATCCATGCATATTATTGGCTACAAATCCCACAAATCCTAGGATTCTGTTAGAGTGGAATCCAAGTCGGGTTTACCTGTCGACTGTAATGTCCCTTTCCAAATAGGAGCTCCAGAGAGGAGGATTAATGGTCTAAACCGCCCTGTTAGACTATAGCCAGGGCCAAAGAGGGGTAAACAGGGTTACTAGAGGCCACTCCAGCCACATGTGTTATATTCAGAAAGTGACATTGAGATAAAAAGGATTAAAAGCACTTTTAAGTCATTATGAACTAAAAATAGAAGTCAACAATGAATTAGGGTTTCAACAATGATTTAGGGATTTGGAAGTCAACAATGAATTAGGGTTTCAACATGATTTAGGGTTTTGGAAATCTATAAAGGAAGGGTCAACGACCTAATATATAATTATGCAGATTATGACTTGTCATTGAGGAGAAGAGGTGCATCTCAGGAGAGATAGTTCAGTGTATTCCAAGAGGAAGACACCAGTTGGCTGATTTCAGTGTTGAAAGACACACCCTAGTCACGAGGAAGATCATCCAGGTCTTCCATTATTCTTCATTGATTCTGCAGTGCTCCCATATTTTGGGTATTATCTTTTAGTTTCTTATTTGTATTCTGGCTAATATCCTTTTGTCTTTTTATCTAGCCGAGTGTTATTATTTTATTCAGCCGCAGTTTCTTATTTGTATTCCAGCTAAGATTCTTTGTCTATTGATCTAGTCGAGCATTATCAGTTTATTTAGCCGCATTCGACCATTTTGTAATCCACAGAGATATCATAATACAAAATTTTCAGTCCTTTGTCACTATTATTATTTGTATGATCATTTATATGATGTAAACCTTTGATCCTACACACACATTAGTGGAGTTTCCTAGACTAGCCAAGTCAAGAACATTACAGTGGTATCAGAGATTTAGTCCTACCATCCTGTGACTAAAGACAATGAGTGTAGCAGAAGACCCAGAAGGCCATGAACATGTAGGTGACGAATATGTCACTTACAACAGGAATCAGGAAAGAAGGCATATGTCTAATTTTCCCCCTTTTCCTCCTAGATCAGAGGAAGAGGAAGAGGCACACATAGAAGCAAAGAGAAGGGAAGAGTGTGAGGCTGAGCGTGAGGAAGAGGGGATGCTAGGAGACATATATGAGTGACCAGAGGGTAGTGGTAAGGCCCCCATAGATCTATAGGTAGCTTTCATGCAAGTTATCAAAAATATGTTATCTAGTCAACGGACCATGTCTTACTCCTTGGCACAGGTGGTTGATAGATTGGCTAGAGTGGGCACCACAGATACACAAGTCCCGCATGCAGCACAGGGGAACTCAGGAGAAGGCAGTAGACCCCAGTCACCCTCTCGTACATACACCTCTATGAGTAATATTCCCAGACCCTTGTTTCCCAGTTTCCAGAGGGCACCCCCGTTAGCAGCACCACCACCGATAGCACAGAGGCCACCCACTCATGCTGACGACATTGCAGAGTATAGGAGGGTGTACGAAACATTGGGTCATGACTTCCATCAGGACATGAACTTAGTTGATTACTATGTAATATGACTCAGGAACCGCCCCAGAGAGCTGTAGAGGGGAGGACCACAACAACAACAGGGGCATAACCTTGATTTCATCCGAAAATTTTGGAAACTCACCATCCATTCTTTCGACAGATAGTCCAAATACACTGCTAGAGCTTGGGTACAGAAGCTAGACACATATTAAAAGCTCAACTAGATGACTGAGATAGAAGCCATCAATTTCATGGCCTTACACTTGGAGGGTGAGGCACACGAGTGGTGGTATCATGGATTGGTGACATTGGGTCACAGTCGCATCACCTCCTATAGGGAGTTAATAGATAGGCTCTGTTAAGAACCAAACATCAATATAGCATATAAAAACCTCAGGAAAAGTACTTAACGCCTTGAAAAAGAGATAATTTCAGATAATAAGCCTCTTCGATGGGGCAATCTCCTTTTACCCCACTTAAATGTTCAAGTACAAGATGATTCAAAATGAAAATGTCTCCTTGGTATATATAGGAGACTAGGAGGTATAATTACAAATAATGGCTTAAAGCCGACATAATTAAAATAACATTACTAATCTAAATT
>SNQJ01S0007223.1:129590-144756 GCA_010110895.2 Picea sitchensis | reverse complement strand
ACTTAGATTTGTCATCAAAAACTGAATTCATGGCAGACAGAAATAACCCATAAGCATTGATTAAGTAAACTGAAAGAACACTGCCTAACATAATATTGAGTTTTATGACAACCACTACAGCAGTTTAGAATTCTCAATAATGGAAAAACCTCTTCTTCTTGATATGATAAGTAATATTTTATTTTCAATACATTATCATTCTTATGAGCACCGACTCATTGTGAGGATACCACCTATGTTTTACAAGCTGCAACTTGCTGAGACTACCAACTCTCTGGTTCCTTTAGCACCTACTAGAAGGAAGAACCAACTCCCTGGTTTCTCTAGCACCCACTAGAAGAAATCACCAACTCCCTGAGAATTCCAGCACCAACTTCCAGTTACACAGGCACCAACCTGTATAACAGAGAACAATATTTCTCCCTTTCACCACCCTACCACCTTGGTTTTTTTGGCTGCAACTTATTATAGTGATACAGTGTTTTCCAAAAGGCTTACCAGTCTCATCATTGTTGTTTTGCACTGCTCTGACCTTCCTGCATCAGTGTCTTCCTACTCACATCTCCTTGAGATTTATGTTCTTCTTCTCTGTTTATAAATGCGCACCTCAACTTTCTCTTCATCTCTCAGATAAGAATTTCTTCTCTATCTCTTTCTTCTACACTTTATTCTCTGTGTCTTATTTCCATTCAATGCACTACTCCTCTTCTGTGTGTTTCATCTCTTGCACACAACATGCTTCTACCCGCATGAATAAATCTCAACAGAAACAACCATCTCTTCTTTGTTCTACGCATATTTATCATGTCAAGTCCTCTAGCAAGGCATAGGCTCAACTCTTCGTCCTCTCTGGCGATCATCCTGAGTCCGTTCTTCATCAGTGGTCGTTATCCTAAGACTATTCTTCTTCTTTGGCAGTTACAGTCTTCAATGCATTTCCATCTGTCAATTGTATAAATGATGAATCTTCACTTCAGTGTCAGTTACCTCGAGACTCTTCATCTCCTCTGGTGATCACACTCAAGCTCGTTGAATTCTCTAGAAGATACAATCACTTTGTTTCTGGTAGTTACAATCAGTCCTTTCTAGCAGTTAGGGAGAGAACTTTTGGCGCTCGTTCCTTTGGCACCTTTTCCCTTCCTAATAAAAAATTTGAAATGGGTGCTATCTTTTCTTGCTAATCCCCTTCCTTTCATGTGACCACCAGTGGTGACCAAATTCCTATTCAAAAAGGCGCTTCCTGATTCCTATCTAGTGAGTGTTGGATTCATTTCACAATATGGCCTTGGGATATGAGCTTCATGTGACCACATAGTTGAGAGCACGTCCATAGGAAGTTTGATAGAAACCCTCTTTTCACCATGCAATTCACTACGAGCCTCCATGTGTCCTTTCTCCAAAACCGTGGTTTCAATTACAACCCGTTCACGAAAAATTAAGACCCCAGCATTGTATGGCCCTGCAATGGAGCATGAATGTCGATCTCACGATCTTGATGGTGCTCTTGAATGGATGGTTCAGATCTGTCCTCTTAATTCTGCAGACCATATCTCACCTTCCTACATCAATGACTGAGATTTACTTCGTGATCCAAGCTCTAGGAGTTTCAGATCTCAAACCCTGTTGTTGCTGCCTAGATATCTTCTGGAATGGAAGATCTGTTGACATCTGTCCTTTTTAATCGACGGATATACCTTATTTCCTTTTTCCACGCGTGATCCTTAGTCTCAACGATCAGGTGACAAGTGGCCCACCAAACCAATGAACGAGATCGATTTCACCTTTCGGGCTTCAGGAGTTTCGATTCTCAAACTCCACTTACTCCCGGAGCATTTCACCTAGAGTCCATGATCCAACAATGCATGTCCCTTTAATCCAACATCTATTCTCCTCTACGAGACTTCGACCTTCACCAATATCAAACATTTCTCCTTCACATTTTCCCGGAGTAGTTTCGCCCGGAGTTCATGATCCGTTGACATGTACCCTCTTACACGATCAATGATCATAAGTGACTTCAGAACTTCAGGACTTTAGGATGATCACTACTTCATTCTCCTCCAGAGTGGTCACCTTTTTAATAAGTCATAGGTAGTGGAAATTTCTTTTTGTTGGTTAACACTTCCACTTACACTATCCTTCCACTATAGTAGATCAATGGTTGAGAATGCATCCGAAGTGATATTTCGATCAGACGACTCATATCCACTCCAAGACTTTGAAATTTAGGACTTTGGGACCTAGGGCATCTTCTAGTGTTAAAACTCCTGAACTAAAAATCCTAGAGTGATGTCACTTTATTACATCACTTGATGATGTGTCATGGGCCTAGTAAATGCTATGTGTCACTTGGATTTGTGATTTTCACGTACCTGAAGTGCCAAATCAACTTGAAACTTGTCATTGATGACGTAGTCTTGATGACCAACACCATTGATCCAATAGTCCTTGTATGTCCTCCAAATCCGATGGTCCTTATTCATTTCAGATTTTTGGGCTTCGGGTTTTTCCAATCTCAAACTTTCCGGAGCATAACCTCCTCGTATCTTTATATCCAAAGTGAATCATGTTCGTTGATCAGAATCTTAGATCGAAGATTCAATATTTCTTCAATGTAGCTCTTCTGGCACATCATGTCCTTCCACTTGGAATGATCCAATGGCTGACGAAAATTCGCATTTTAGGAATTTCAAATCTCAATCTTTCCAGAGTGTAACCTCCTCACGTCTTTAGATCCAAGGTAAATGTTTTTCATCGATCATGAACTTAGATTGATGGCTCGATATTTCTGTGATGTGGCTTTGCTGACTTATCATGTCCTTCCACTTAAAACTGATTTGACGTTTGTCGTTTACTCCATCTCTCGGGCTCTCCAGAATTCGGGTTTTTCAAGTCTCAAACTAAAAAATCCTCGAAGTGATTTGCTTCGGAGTTTAGGATCATGTGCCACCTATCAGTCTTAACGATGGATGGTCCCTACTTAATTTGGGACTTTAAGACTTTGACAAGTCCACTCTCCTATGCTTGTCCAAAGACTTGACCTTCATGCATTTATTTTTGGATTCAATGACTATTGATCCTCGGTGCTCAGATCCAGCAGATCAGATCTGTACTTCACCTCTTTGCTTCTTCTGGTCACCGGGCGGTGATCTAACGGTCATCGGGTATTTAGGATTGGTGATCCAATAACCACTGTCATTCTTCCTCCTGAGCTTTTTGATTTTTCTGACTTAGAAGATTTTCTAAGTGTTCAAAGGTCTCAACCTTTGCTCCTCCTATGAGTCCTTCTCTTGGACCTCGGCTGCACTTCTGGAAAGAACAAAGTGTTATCTCTTATGAGCTTTGATATCTTCATAATGTTCGCTCCTCCTCCTGAGCTTACGCTTCTTTCTAATCTTTGATCTTTTTATACTCACGCTATTCCTCTTGATCTTTTATTTTCATATTGTTTGCTTCTTATCCTGAACCTATGCTTTCCCTGTTTTCCATCATTGCTTATTTCCTCATTGCTACTTTTCTTTCTTGTAAACATACTATCGTCACTGTTATTCTTGCCATCAATGACAAGCACACTCTATTGGACACACCTACCACACTTAGAGGGGGGGTTAATGAGTGTGGGGATATTTTTCCCAAAACTTCCCTCTTGCACAAAAACACATCAATTAGTATTCAACATTTATTCATTACCCATTGTTGTCATTTATAACCAGTTAGATATGAGCACATATCAACAACATATATCAACAATATATCATCAACAATTCATCACCACAATGAACACAAAGAACATAAGATGTATGGACAATTTTCTTTTTATTATGGACTATAATCCTTGGGGTTTATCAGCAACAACTGAATAGAGTACAACTCTGTAAGAGCACCTGCTCTATAGTGAAAGACTCAACTTACACCCTCAGCATCAACTAAGATGAGCCAACAATCCTCAACAGATATCAATTTGTCAACAGGTACGCGACCTTTCAGTAGTGCAGCCCATGTGTGCACGTGCCCTGGCTCACTACAGCCCGCGTGTGAACGCGACCAGTGTATAATGTAACAAGCATATGCTTCTGAGCAACTAGGGTTTTTCTTTGCTTCACATGCTCAGATCCTCTACAACATGCAATCACTTTCTCTTATGTCTTCCACTGTCCAAACTAATCCACATCCAGTCACAATACATCCAATCTCTCTAATAGCTTGCTCATTCTCCTCAAAAAATCAATATGAATGCTATCTCAATCATGTATGAACAACTAGTATACCATAGCAATCATGTCACTACTGAATCACAAGAGTGTTTCTCACTCCATCAACCAAATTATCCAAACTAAACCATATCATAGAAGACATACCAAGAATTCCCTAATCATTCACAACACATCAAACAATAGTATCCATCAAGACAATAATGTAACCATACCAATGTCTCAGTGATAGATCTGAGGCCATAGAATGCAGATCTGGAACCTGCCTCATCATCCAAGAGCTTGGCACCAGCTCAAACACAAATCTCCATGATTTTATCCACTCCACTCTCCATGTACATAGTCATCCTGTGTGTACACTCACCCTATACACAACCATCCCACGTGTACATGCACCCTATACACATACAAGCCACGTGGACATCATAAAATAGGGTTTTCTGTGAATCCGAGACTTTTCTCGTCAAGATCTCTGACATTGTCGAAACTTTGATGCATACATGAGATCCTCCTCTCGCTCTCTTCCTTAGAATAGATATTCAATCATTCTCAAGAGATCCACACCAATAGTATGCTCTCACAAGAAGCTCTCCATCAATTCTCCACAAGATATTCACAAGAAGCTCTCCATTCATCCACAAAAGGGATTCTCACCACACATTCATTTTACAAAAGATCCTAGCTTCTTATTTATACTTTCATATTCTAGGTCACTTAACCCATTTTTAGGTTACTTAACCCACTTCTAGGTCACTTAACCTATTTTCCTTATTTTATGGTTAACCACTTTCCATGAATAGAAAGTTCTCCAATACTTTATCATTCAAATATTCCTTCTTGATTTTGTCACTTCATTTTATCATTTAAATAATCTTTCTTGATTTTGTCACTTTACTTTATCATTTAAATAATGATTTCTTCTTTTCAAGAACCTTGACTTCTTTGACCTTTTGCGGCTTCAAGCCATCATATAGGGGTCCTTCAACTTTGTAGAGCCATAACTCTCAAACCGTGAGGAGTTATGTGACATTACACATACCACCAGAAATGGCATGTCAAGCACTATCCATCTAGGATAGTTTCACCAATAGATTCATTGATCTTCATGTCATTAATCCACATGCAATCATGGGTCCTCCAACCATTCTTCTAGGATAACTCAATCTGTAAAGTGTCTTCCCACGAGGGCTTTCACCATAAGGGGACCACTTTGGAGTTCATCCATTTTTGCACCTTATCAACCATGATAAGACAATAATGATTCATCTTTGCATCAATTCACCACTGAGTCATATATATCAACCATGCATCATGTATCAATGACAACTCATTGATCCATCTTCATCAATTCATCATATCAATGATCCATCTTTATCAATTGGTTTCCACTTGGACATCTATCATTCTCATCAAGGGAATCATATCAATGATCCATCTTTATCAATTGGTTTCCACTTGGACATCTATCATTCTCATCAATGCATATTCATTGTTCATCAATCATCAATCAATCAATTACTTGACATCAATCAATGACATCAATCAAACCAAACCATTTGCATCAATGATGTATGATCCAATAATATCCCACATAATCAAACCATTGACATCAATGAAAACATGATCCAACACACTCTGCCTATAAACATGCCAACAATATCCCCCTTTGACATTGATGGAAACCCTCAAAGGCTATGCTAGTCTGTTTGGACCTCCAACTGTAGCATCTGGACCACTCCTTTTCTTCACGTTTGACATCAATGTCAAAGAAAACATGCTCCCCCTTAGTTTTTGCAGTACTTTTCGGAGGTATCAGATATTCAATCAATACATACTCCCCCTAATAGGATGGATTCTCTTATTTGAGTCCTGCAGAGTATTTGTATCTAACTCAGAGTCTTCTCCTTCTGATTCTTGGACCTGTTCATCTTTAGCTTCAATAATGTCCTCTGTAGAAGACTCAATATTTCTCACCTCTCTTACTGGGACTCCTTCATCAACCTTTTCTTGTCATAACTGAATGACTCCCCATGTCGCTCTTCTCTGATCTTCTATTACAATAACTTCATTTTTCTTCTATGATGCCTACAATCCAAGTCTTTTATGACCATATTCATCACAAGGAAAAATAATAACCGTTACAAACACTCTCCTACCTCCTTTGATTCATCCATGAATGTGTCTCTATTGTAAACTTACTTTGAGGTGTCCAAGTAGCTTATAGGTGTCCTTCTTGATCTGATATTCTAAATATTGTAGTATTTATTTCATTCTTTGAACATGAAGAACTTAAGTCATACCTGCTTTTGCATTTTACAAATGAAGGAATTGCATCAGGTTTCTTAGGAGTATTGATTTCTTCCTTATTGTATCCAAGACCAGATTTGTCGTTTGGTGATCTCTAATTATCCAAGATCTCATCCAGGATCATGGAACTGTTCAAGAACTTGATTTGGGTGTTTGACTTCTCAACGTTCTTTCTAATATTCACAACTTCTTCTTCCATCTTATGACATGATTCTTCTTCTACTTCTTCTTTTGTTGCATGGGAGGATTCACTATAAACATCATTATCTGTCCTTATGCATTTAGCCACCACTTGTCCTGAGTTTACATTTTTTACCTTACAATATTCTTCAAAGGTAACATTTCTTGTTTTTATTTTCCTAATAAACAAAATCTTATCCTTGTCTCCAGTCATTTTCTTGGAACATCCACTATCTATATTCCAGGAGTCCTTTTGTTTTTGAGTTGAAAGTACTAGACCACATTTTTCACTATCTTTCTTTTTCCATGTGCTAGCATTTATAGCAAAGAGATTTATCCTTGGATATTCTTTGTAATTATTAAGATGGAAATGTGCAGCCTTGTGACCGAATTTATGACAGTTATAGCATTCGATATTATTGTTCAATAGTTTAAAGTAATTGGTGCAAAATTGTCTACTCATTAGTTGTTCATTATTTGTTGTCCTCCTCAGTTGCATGTCTCTGAACTTAATTAGACAATTTGCAATCTGTTGTCATTTGTTACTTGGTTGTCCCATTATTTGTTGTGGAAGATATTTTTCCATGGGTGTATTGATTTCTCATGTCTAAATCTTAAGGAACAATTTACAGCTTTGTGGCCAAAGTTATAACAATAGAAACAATATCCATAGAAAAAATCTTTGTACATGGAAAATGGTTGTCTTCTTTGAGCAGGTCGATTTCTTCCATGTTGATGATTTCCTTGAGCATAGGGTGTATTAGTTATTTGTTCTATAGATTCAGTTATGGCAGCTTTTTCTTTACTCCTCCTTGGTGGCTAATTATCTTCCTTTGTTTCTTCAAGTTTAATGTTGTCATTGGTTGTAGATTTGACAAGCTTGATGGGTTCTTTGTTTCTTGGTTGACCACTACTTGATCCATCTTCATAACCCAAACCATTTTTCAACTTTGGATTCCTTTGCTGATTTAGAATGGTGGAAAATCCTTCTGAGGCTTTGATACTTGACAGATTCTGGTGATATAAGGCTTTAAACTTCTCCAACTCTCTTCTAGTATTCACTGCTTCTTCTTCCAGAGCTTCATATCTTGCCTTCTTCTCTAATAGATTTTGTTTCATAATTTCCTCTATTTTATTTTCCTCTTCTAACTCCACTTTTAGCAGGGCAAAGTCTTCATCAGGTTTTTTACTGCCTTTCTCGAACTGTATCAGCAATTGTTTTTTCTTTCTTTTCTTAAGTTTGAGTCTGTCAATCTCTTCCAAAGCGTTGATCAACTTTCCTTCCAAGTCAACCACAGATTCGTTATCATCAACATCACTTCCTGTGATTTTATTATCATAATCCTATTTGGTTGTAAGCACAAAGTCATTTACCTTATCTTCATAGGAAGAGTCACTATCTGTGTCTTCTGAAGATTCATCGTTGTTTACACATAAACTTTTCTTTTTATCAAATATTTTGGATTTGCACTTCTCTTCACCTTCAAAGTTCTAGTCCTTCTTCCTGTGTGGACACTTAGATGCAAAGTGACCTATCTTTCCATAGTTAAAAAATTTGAAGGGCAACTTGTCTTGGTACTTGCCTGATCCTTTCTTTAGTCTTCTCATAAATTTTTCTTCAATTTCATTAGGCTCAGAATCCTCATTCTTATCTTCTTTAAATGATGCTTCTCTAGTGGTATATTTATCATTACTAATCCTCATTTCATAACAAGTTAGAGTTCCTAGGAGCTGATCAATAGAAAGAGTCTTAAGAGCATTTAGTTCTTCTCTTGCATAAACTTTTGGATTGAATATATAAGGTAGAGATATTAAGATCTTCTAAACTAATAATACGTCTTCAATCTTCTTACCTAGACCTTTCATGGCATTCACAAGATCCTCAACTCTTAAGAAAAATTTATTAACTGTCTCATCCTCATTCATATTTAGTTGTTCAAACTATAATCTATAGGTTTGAATCTTGGCATCCTTTACCTTCTCATTACCTTCATAACTACTAATGAGTTTGTCCCACATTGCTTTGAAAAATTCTAAGTGCATAACTTTTACAAATTCTGCTTCTGCAAGCCCACTCAGAATAGCATTCATAGCCTTAGCGTTAAAGATGAATTCTATTTTTTCATCCTTATTAGCTAGTACAATTGGCTTTACATAACCAGTCTCTACCACATCCCAGACATCTGCACCTAAATCCATTATGTAAGTTCTCATACTAACCTTCCAGAAGCCAAAGTTTGTTCCATTGAATAGGGGGGCCTTATTGGTTGAAGTTCCTTCATGACTTGTCATATTTAATTTTACTGATCTACCTTTAAATAAAAGGAACCCACTCTGATACCAAATTGTTGGACAACTGAGAAGGGGGGATGAATCAGTTGTTATTGTGCTTAAACAATTATGGCCATTTACAACTCTTTCCAGAATAGTCAATGACAATCACAATAATGCAAGGAAGTAAGCTATAGAGTATTTAACATCAATCACACAAACATGAAATATACAGAGGCGGATATTTCCTGAGGAAACCCATAAAGGGAAAAAACTCTTCTTATTGATATGATAAGTAATCTTTTATTTTCTATACATTATCATTCTTATGAGAACTGACTCATTATGAGGCTAGCACCTCTGTTTTACAAGCTGCAACTTGTTGAGAGCACCAACTCTATGGTTTCTCTAGCACCCACTAGAAGGAAGCACCAACTCCCTGATTATTCTAGCACCAACTTCTAGTTACATAGGCACCAAGTTGTATAATAGAGAACAATAGTTCTCTCTTTCACCACCCTACCACCCTGGTTTTTCTGGTTGCAACTAGATGGAAGATACAACTCCCTGTGTTCAAGAACCCACTTGAAACTCTGAGGAAAACAGTCCTCCCTAGAACCTCCCTACCACCCTGAATATAAAAAATTTGTTCCTGAAACTTATTACAGTGATACAATGTTTGTCAAAAGGATTTCCAATCTCATCATTGTTTTGTTGCACTTCTCTAATCTTCCTGCATTAGTGTCTTCCTACTCGCATCTCCTTGAGATTTTTGTTCTTGTTCTCTGTCTCTGATTGTGCACCTCATCTTTATCTTCCTCTCTCAGATAAGAAGTTTTTCTCTATCTCTTTCTTCTGTTCTTTATGATCTGTGTCTTATTTCCATTCAATGCACTACACCTCTTCTGTGCATTTCATCTCTTGCACACAACATGCTTCTACCCGCATGAATAAATCTCAACAAAATAAACCATCTCTTCTTTGTTCTGTGCGTATTTATCATGCCAAGTCCTATGGTAGGGCATACACTCAACTCTTCATCGTCTCTGGAAATCATCCTGAGTTTGTTCTTCATTAGTGGCCATTATCCTGAGATTCTTCATATTCTTTGGAAGTTAGAGTCTTCGATGCATTTCCATATGTCAATTGTCTAAATGATGAATCTTCACTTCACTGGAAGTTACCTCGAGACTCTTCATCTCCTCTGGCAATCACACTCAAGCTCGTCGAATTCTCTGGCAGATACAATCACTCTATTTCTGGTAGTTACAATCAGTCCTTTCTGGAAGTTACAGAGAGAAATTGTGTGCTCTTGTTCCTTTGGCGCATTTTCCCTTCCTAAGAAAAACTTCACAATAGGTGCTAAATTTTCTTTCTAATCCCCTTCCCTTCACGTGACCACCGGCGGTGACCAAACGCCTATTCAAAAAGGTGCTTCCCGATTCATGTCTAGTGAGCACTAGCTTTGTTTCATGATATGACCTTGGGCTATGAGCTTCATGTGACCACCCAATTGTGGGCGCGTCCATAGGCATTTTAAGAGAAACCCACTTTTCGCCCCACAATTCACTATGAGCCTCCATGTGTCCTTTCTCCAAAATCATAGTTTCAATTGTATCCCACTCACAAAAAATTAAGTCCAAAGCATGTTTTGGCCCCGCAATGGAACACGAACGTCGATCTCATGATATTCACGGTGCTCTTGAATGGATGGTTCAGATATTTCCTCTCACGTCTATGGACCAAATATCACCTTCTTACATCAACGACTGAGATTTACTTCATGATTCGGGCTCTAAGAGTTTCAAATCTCAAACCTTGTTGATGCTAACTGGTTATCGTTTGGAATGGAAGATCTGCTGACATATGTCCTTTTCAATTGAAGTCTCTTCCTTCTTTCCTTTGTCCATGTGCAATCCTTAGTATTAATGATCAAGTGACATGTGGCCCACCAAACCAATGGACGAGATCGATTTCACCTTTAAGGCTTCAGGAGCTTCGATTCTCAAACTCCACTTGCTCCCAGAGCATCTCACTCAGAGTCCATGATCCAATGATGCGTGTCCCTTTAATACAACAAATATTCTCCTCTCCAAGACTTCGGCCTTCGGTAATCTCAAACGTTTCTCCTTCACATTTTCCCAGAGCAGTTTCACCTAGAGTTCACAATCCGTTGACACGTACCCTCCTGCACAATCAATGATCATAAGTGACTTCGACACTTCGGGACTTTAGGTTGATTGTTGCTTCATTCTCCTCCGGAGTGGTCACCTTCTGAATAATTCATAGGCAGTGGAAACCACTTGCTGTTGGTTAACACTTCCACTGTACTAGATCAACGGTTGAGAATGCATTTGAAGTGATATTTAGATCAAACGACTCATATCCACTTTGGGAATTCAGGAATTAGAGCATATTCTGGTGTTAAAAGTCCAAAACTAAAAATCCCAGAGTGAGGTCACTTGATGACGTGTCTTGAGCCTAGTAGCTGCCACGTGTCACTCATATTTGTGATTTTCACATACCTAAAGTGTCAAATCAACTTGACACTTGTCATTGTCTGATTGTGCCACATGTCCTTGATGATGTAGTCTTGCTGACCAACAACACTGATCCAATGGTCCTCATATTTCCTCCAAATCCGATGATCCTATTTCATTTCCGATTTTCGGGCTTTGGGTTTTTGAAATCTCAAACTTTCCGGAGCGTAACCTCCTCGTATATTTATATCCGAAGTGAATCCTGTTCATTGATTATAATATTATATCAAAGGCTTGATCTTTCTGTGATGTATCTCTTCTGGTGTATTATGTTCTTCCACTTGGAATGATCTAACGGCTGACGAAAATTCGCATTTCAGGAATTTCAAATCTCAATCTTTCCAGACTCTAACCTCCGCATGTATTTAGATATGAAGTGAATGTTGTTCGTCGATCATGAATGTATATCGACGACTTGATATTTTTGCGATGCGGCTTTGTCGACTTAACATGTCCTTCCACTTCAAACTGATCTGATGGTTTTCGTTTACTCCGGCTCTCTGAACTTCGGGTTTTTCAATTCTCAAACTGAAAAATCCTCGAAGTGATTTTCTCTGGAGTTGAGGATCATGTGCCACCTGTCCGTCTTGATGATGGATGGTCCCTTCTTACATCGGGACTTTGGGAATTTGACAAGTTTGATCTCCTATGCTCTTCCAAAGGATTAACCTTCATGCATTTATTTCTAGATCCAACAATTGTTGATCCTCGGTTCTCAGATCCAACGGATCAGATCTGTACTTCTCCTTTGCATTTCCTCTGGTCACTGGGCATTGATCTAACGTTCATTAGGTATTCGAGATTGGTGATCCAACGACCATTGTTGTTCTTCCTCCTGAGCTTTTTCATCTTTCTGACTTAGAATTTTTTCTAAGTGTTCAAAGGTCTCGACCTTTGCTTCTGCTGTGGGTCCTTCTCTTCGACTTCGATTGCACTTCTGGAAAGCGCAAAGAGCTATCTATTCTGAGCTTTGATCTTTGCATATTGTTCTCTCCTCATACTGAGCTTATGCTTCTTTCCGAGCTTTTATATCTTCATAATCATGCTATTCCTCCTAATATTATGCTTCTTTTTGAGCTTTTATCTCTTCATACTCACACTATTCCTCCTGAGCTTTGATTTTCATACTATTCGCTTCTTCTCCTAAACTTGTGCTTTCCCTGTTTTCCATCATTGTTGTTTTCCTCATTGGTTCTTTTCTTGCCTGTAAACATACCATAGTTGATGTTGTTCTTGCCATCAATGAAAAGCACACTCTACCTGTAAACATTTCAGTGCATATACCCCAAAGTAAAATGGATTTTTTGAGAGAATGAACATAACTTTGATGGACATGGCAAGGAGAATTCTCCGTGGTGTTGGGATCGCACAAGAATTATGGGTGGAGGCAGTCGAGACTGCAATATATCTAGTGAGTATGTATCCTTCTTTGATTCTAGTTGACACAACTCCAAATGAGACATGTTCTGGTAAGAATCCTTTAGTGGCACATATAAAAGTGTTTCATTGTGATACATTTGTACATGTTCCCAAGGAAAAGAGGATAAAGTTGGAAAAGAAGGAAGTCAAATGTATTTTCATTGGATATAAAGAAGGGATTAAAGGATATAAACTATTGTATCCTTCATCAAGGAGAATAGTGTAGAGTCGAGATGTGGTATTCATAGAAGTCATAGGTAAATCCGATCCCGAGGAATGTTTTTAGACCAAGAATAATCTTGATACAGTGTGGTTTGAACTGAGGAACGAAGAAGATGATTAGATGAGTCGATTGAATCTGAGGAAGAGGTGGAACAATTGACTTTGGTGGTAAGGAGGTAAGAAAGAGTGAGAAAACAAGGTGAGAGGTATAGTCTGCCTAAATGTTGTTCTGAATTTGGGTTAGCTACCATCAATGATGAGCCCAAGTCAGTTAGTGAGGTAGTTGAATCGACAAAGGGTAAACTCTAGAAGGAAGCCATGGTCAAATATATGGAATCCTTGAACAAGAATGAGACATGAAATTTATTCAAGTTACCTAGTGGAAGAAATATTATCGGTAGCAAGTGGGTGTTCAAGAAAAAGATGAATGTAGCAGGTCAAGTCGAGAATTTCAAATCTCAGCTGGTAGCGAAAGGTTATTCTCAAGTCGAGGGAGTCGAATTTAGTGAGAGTTTTTCCTCTGTTATAAAACTAACTTCCATTAGAGTACTAATGTCTTTGGCTGCATCATTTGATATGGAGATAGAATAGATGGATATAAATAAAACATTCCTACATGGGACCTGGAAGAATAACTCTACATGAAACATCCTAAAGGATTTGTAGTAAAGGGAAAGTAAGATTTAGTGTGCAAACTCAAAAAATCCCTTTATGGTCTTAAGAAATCGCCAATGATGTGGTACCAGGAGTTTGACACCTACATCCTTAGTTTTTGATTTGTGAGAAGAAAAGTTGATCACTACATATATTCCAAGGAATAAGGTGGGTGTTTCATATATTTAGCTTCATATGTCGATGACATGTTGCTGATTGGAAACAACATGGTTGCAATAAAGGAGGTGAAGAATCAATTATCCTCCAACTTCGACATGAAGGACCTCGAAGCAACTAACTTCATTCTGGGAACGGATATTAAGAGAGATCGAGTCGCTAGAAATCTCTGGTTGAATGAAGTATATTGAAAAATTTGAAATGATTCAACATGAAGGATTGAAAACCAGTGGAGGTGACAATTCTAGTGGGAGAAAGGCTTATTGTTGAATAGTGTCCAAAGACACCGGAAGAAATAGAGGACATGAAACATTTTCCCTATGCAAGTTTTGTTGGTAATCTAATGTATGCAATGGTCTACACTCGACCAGACATTTCCCATGCAGTGGGAGTGTTGAGAAGGTACATGTCGACACCTGGTAAGGAGAACTAGATAGCTTTCAAGAGAGTATTCAGGTATTTTTTTGTAACAAACGACTATGTTATATGCTACCAAGGAAAACCTGGAGGTGACAGTGGTAAATTAGATGTATATGACTTTGTCAACACTGAATGGGTTGGAGATCTGAATCGACAGAGGTTGACCAACGGATTTGTATTCAAGATGTTCGATGGAGAAATAAGTTGGATGAGTAAGAAATAGGCGGTCGTATCCTTATCGAAAACAAAAGATGAATACATGGCAGCCACTCATGGAAGAAAAGAAGCATTATCCATTCAAAGGTTGTGTTCAAGAATCAAGTTTGGGTAGAGAGATATAAAGGTGAATTGCAACAGTCAAATCGCAATATTTCTAGCAAAGAACCCTACTTATCATCCAAATACTAAGAACATTGATGTACAATACTACTTCATAAGAGACATGGTGGAAAGTAACAAGGTGCTACTGGAGAAAGTAGACATGTTGGAAAACATACTAGACTCATTGACCAAGTCTGTGAGTGTTGTGAAGTTCTCTTGGTTCATAGAGGAAATGGGCATTACTACCCTAGGTTTGTGAGCGAAATTTTAGGAATCTCATGTTCCATTAAAGAAGAAAACTGTTGATACTGAGAGGGGGGTGAATCAGTATCAAGTACAATTTAAAAACCTTTTTCAACTTATACTTAAACCATTCAATTGTATCCAATGAGCAATGAACAATAGTATAAGAGTTACACCAATACACCACAATACACCATGCAC
>SNQJ01S0007223.1:91292-129565 GCA_010110895.2 Picea sitchensis | reverse complement strand
TCCACTTGGAAATCTATCATTCTCATCAAGGCATATTCATTGTTCATCAATCATCAATCAATCAATTAATTGACATCAATCAAACCAAACCATTTACATCAATGACATATGATCCAACAATCTCCCAAATAATCAAACCATTGGCATCAATGACAACATGATCCAACAATTTCAAAGTAAATATATGGGTTTTTAAAATTCTATAGACATAAACCCATATGATTCTAGGCATGCAAGCTTTGATAACGAAGAAAAACCACAAACAAAAGGAAATAACTATAACGAAGAAAAACCACAAGCAGAAGGAAATAACTATAAGGGTCATACACTAAACTACTGCTCTCGCACAAGTAAAAATAACTATGATATTCCATCAATGTAGACTAGATATGGGTTTTTATTTGTATATAGATAAATTCATACACATATAATCATGCAGGTTTTGATACCAAAGAAAACCCATAAGCAAAAGGAATAACTAAACATCCATCCACTAAACTACTACTCTCACACAAATAAAAAGAGCTATGGTACTCCATCAAAGAATAAATATAGGCTCACCTTAGAATAAAACAAACTTTTGTTAATACAAACATGGCATGCCCACCAAAATCCTAATGCATAGAAGATCAAGGGGACAAACACCATGAATCAAAAGGACGTAACACAAATACATTTTAGAACAAAAGGGCAATAATTAATTCACATTCATACTAGTATTTGAGGGGGTCTAAACACCTTCTAGCTTAATATTGCAATAGGCATTCTGACCATTAATTTGGTGAACTATGGAACAATAAGGATGAACTCATGGGAATTGAGGCCTCCATTGGGCTTTATAGGAATCCCTACAATTCTTCTAACTCTAGTTTCTATATTTTTGGTAGAGGTGCACAAAAATCTAGTTGAAAGAGGACTACGTGTTAAGAAAAATAACAAAAAATAGTAAGGTGGAATCAATTTTCATTGAATTAATCGAAGCCAATATGTACAATTATGAACTCAAGTTCAATGCAAAGCCACACAAATTTCATATATATACCTCACATACATGTCAACAAGAAACCCATGGAAGGAAATATCAACAAAAGTTTCAATTGAGAACATTGACTAAGAACGTTGACTAGACAAAGTCAATTATAACACTAGCACATGACCACTCCACATTCAAAACAACGGGATTTATATCTAGGCCAATATCTAGAAGATGCATTGAATTCATCAATAGAATCATATGAAATAAATGTCTATGAGAAGAAAAGATCCCTTTCCTTCAATGCCATCAAAACCATGCATTTCTTAATCAAGCCACACATAATCTATGCAATAGAATGACCAACAAATKCAAGTGTYGCAAACATAGATATATTCAAATACTRTAAGGCATGCCTACTAAACTACTATTGGCACAAAAATRAAAAAAAACTATGTTRTCCCATYKYAGTAGAGGTACAYGCTTACTGTAGAATGAAGCAAAWTKCCACAATGACAATAGAGGTAGGAAATCCAAAAAAAWMTATTTAGAAACAAAATTCAATAGGTCAAACTACCATGCAACAACAATTATAAGAATCCAACCAAATRGACCKTCAAGTATAGAAATGAAAAATGTGGGGTTATCATGCCTATARGAAAGCATGAATATATGGGTGGAGAACAATAATGATGTTGTAGGAAATGTGTAGTTCTACAATAATAGATTGGGTATAAGAACTCCTACACAAGCCTTTCATAACTACAAGAGCAGTGCACACACTATTCTTGACATCTTTAGAATGATCAAAACAAAGCAATGCCATCATTTTTTAACTTGGCCCTTTTTTTTTTATATTCTAAATCTAGTTATGGCATCAATATTTTGGCACTAGCAACAATGCTTGATAAGATAATTCTATGCTTGAGATACTAGTGCTATATATGCTCTCTATGTATATATCAATGCATAAATGCACTTATTACTAATGTATTGCTTTATGAGATAATCTATCAAGGCTACAACAACATGGGTTTTCTATGATAGCCTTAAACCTTCACCTTCAATAAAGTATAGGGAAATAACTATATAATAGGTCACACTACCATGTAATAACAACCATATAATCCAACCAAACACACCTTCGAGAATATAAATGAGCATTGTGGGGTTATGATGGCTATAGGCAAGCTTGAATGTATGGGTTTTGTATGGCATAGGTTTTTTGACACTACCAATAATAGTTGATAACCTATTTGCATGATTTCCATACCCATACTATATTTTCTCTCTATGTATATATCCATACATAAATTCATTTATTGCTATCATATTGCTTTCTAAGATAATGAAACAAGGCTACAACATCATGGGTTTTCTATGACAACATTGAACCTTCACCTTCAAGCAAGTAGAGGGAAATAGTTGTACAACAAATCAAATTACCATGCAATAACAAGAATAATCCAACCAAACATGCCTTCAAGAATAGGAATGACAATTGCAAGATTACGATTTTCTATAAGTAATCATGAAAGTATGGCTTTTTTATTTTTATAGATATAAACCCATGTGCTTCAAGGCATATAGGATTTAATACCAAAGAAAACCCACAAGTAGAAAAAAATAACATAATGGGCATCAACTAAATCATTTCTCTCATACAAATAGAAGTGACTACATTATTTAGTGACAACAGATTAGACATGGCTTTTTACTTATGAAAACATAAATGAAAGAGATATAGGCTTACTATACTGCAAAGCCAACACCCACAATGCTAGTAGAAGTGACAAGCAAATTCATGATAAAGCGAACCACATCTAATGAACTCACACCAAGTCAACAATTGGGTACCAGAATAAAGAAAAAACCCAAGCCACACCAATGTGTTTCCACACCTATCAACCTCCAAAATGAGACACCCCAATAAAACAAATAGAAACATAGAAGAGGGTTGTGTAAACTTTTCAACATAGTACTATAACCATTACATGAATTGAAAAATAAGACCAGGTTATGAACCAAATGTGCTAGCAAATGTATAATTTTTAAACCTATGCAAGTGAAGCAATGCATACAGGCTCTTAACAAAAGCATAAAGAACACCAATGACACACACATAGTGTAACACCCCTATTTCCCCCAGTCTGTAAATATAATTATTATCATGACCAAAACTATAGACAAGCATTTTATGTGATCATTGAAAGACAAATGGACCTTTGATAATTTATGTAATGTAAATATTTGGTTATTAATGCAACAGGGAGATGTTGAACTACTGTTGAAGGGATGGCATTCATAGGTTACCATGTCATGAGAGGAATGGTGCAAGAGGGAACCTATTACTGGATTGAAATGACCCTACCAAGAAGTATCCTATCAAATTAAAAAAATGCAGACCCTGAATTGTCATCAGCCCATAAATTTGATTACCAGTCAAGATGGTAGTTGGGTAGTCTCCTTCAAGAATCAATGAAGGAGTGGGAAAAAGTACCCATTGAGAATATTCTAACACAACCCACGAGTTATTGAGGAGGAATACACGAAAAGAAGGGATGAAGGAATTAAGGGAGGAGGGGAGGCAGAGAGAGACAGATGGTTGGGGGAAGCCTAAGCACTGGAGAAGGGAAGGAAGGATTTCATGGTTCGAGGGACAAGAAATAGAAGGGAATAAGGAATATATTCTCTCTGGAAACTTGTTGAAAAACCAGATATCCTCTCATGGCATCCTACCCTAGCTCAGGGGTGGTTGGTTGTAGTGGTTACTGGTGCAACTTTTCCTATGTTTGGGTGGAGAGTGACACACCCTTCACTAGTTGCCAACATCTTATAAATTTTAGATAAGTAACTTAGTTATCTTTGTGTATTGTTTAGGAAATATATATGGTTGAATGGTCAGTATGGTGATTATGGATATGAATGCATGACTTGTGATCTTGATTGTGTATTTATGGAGATGGCCTTGTGTTTGTATGGAATACATCTCTGCGTGGAAATTCTTGTGTCCTTGATTTCAAACAGTCTTTGTCTTTAGTAAAATAGTTGCAAGTATTTTCCTGTGATAATATTGTGTAATGTGTAAATATGGAAGGGTACATAGTCATTTGAGTATGAAAATAACTTAAATCCCTATTATGTTTAAGTTGAGAGATGAACTTGTGTCCTTGCCTATTGTATATGATTTGGTGACCTTTTATATTTACACAAATGCATGCACCTGTGTAACACAACGTTAGGGATCCCTGCAACAAATGAACCTTTCTGCATAGGATGTAACAGAGGCACCCTGCGTAGGAAATGGAGTGCTTGGGCCAAGGAGAGAGCTCTAGAAAACTCGTTAAGCCTTGGAAGAGACTCAAGAAACCTTCATGAAATTGTCTAAGTCCCAAACTAGACTTTTATGTTGGAGAAAACTCATGTTTTGATCTTGAAGGAATCGTAGTTGTTGGATCGATGTAGAGAATATATCCCAACCCTTCATCGGAGTAGGATATGATTCTTGGAGAGGTTGTATTCCGAGTCAGTGATAGCCATTGATCTATCATAAGATTGAGTGGTGAGATGATCTCGACCGTTAGTTATACTTGGTAGTCAAAGTGGCGAGGATGTTGGCATGGAAACCAACACATATTTAAGTATAATATGTGTTGGTACCTAATTTGTAAAAGGGTCGAGGATGGGACCATGTTTGGGCTTAGGCCTTTGGAAGGTCACCTTAATCGTCGATTGTTGGATTTGTAGGTGGATATATCTCTACTGTTAGTCGGATTACTCCATGGTTAGGACGAGATGAGACTCTAAACCGACCAGAGATATCGATCCATCAAAGCATGGAGGTAGCATATCTACCACTGTTGGATCTAGCTACCATTATATCGGGGCAAAATCCAATGAAAAAAGAGTTATTTGAAGTTGAATTTTGGAGTAAATCGAAAGGAACATTTGAACGAAATCCGAAGCCATCGGAGTGATGAGAGAGGAGTGAACGTTCGGAGTCTGAAATACTATGTAATATAAGGTCCCACATATATTTAATAATATTAAACTCTCATCTTTCGTCAATGGTGGTCGAAGTAATAATATGAGTGCACGTGTTTCAAGTGCAAAGACTTCGGGGAGATGGATTGAATTGACATAATTTTTAAAGATATATAATAAATGAATGTACATTTCAAAACCTTTTTGGAGTTGACTCTGGAGATTTTGGAATACAACTCTGAAGGGTTCAGAGTACGACTCCGAAGAGTTTTGAGTATGATGGTTTGAATATTATAACGTATAAATATATAATATTACTGTGAGTGGAGGAAATCTGAGATCAGATATGGATCGTTTATCTGTCGTGATTAGAGGAACTCCGAAAGGAGATCTAGATCATTGATATCCTACCAAATGGATTAAGAGGGTGACGTGGATGGTGCCACATGTTAATAAAGGTTTGTTCCACGTGTCATGATGACTTCGCACCTACAGGCGAGAATCCATGGGAAGATGAATGACACGTGTCAAGTGGTGATGGTGCCATGTGTCCAAAAATGATTGTGCCACATGTCTAGGTGACTTAGGGTTCTTGAGATATAAGCCCATGTTGATTTATGAATGTCACGTGTCCCCCTAGGTGGTAGGTTCATGTGTCAGGATAGGTGGCAGTTAGCATGTCTTAAGGGATGACGCATGTTGACAATTGATTGGTCATCATGAAAAGAGTAGGCCCATTTGGGTGGAAAGTCCTTTAAGGAATTTTCTTCGATCTCAGTTGTTGATCGAAGGAATAAGGACTAGATCTCTATCGTCCATTGCAGTGAGTCCTTATGAGTAGTTTGGTTCAATGAAACAAAAATAGCCCGAATGGGTAGGACTCCAAAGAGATAATCCAGATCGTTGATCGGTAAGAGTTGAGGCACGATGATAGTCATCGATCTAACATAGATCTCACCTAAGCTATGATAGGATGTGATGATGTCATGAAGGATGTGGCATGCCAGCGAGGCAGCCAAAGCGTTCCTAGGATGATTGAACCATAAGGAAGAATATCCCAAGGACTACAAGAAGAAAGGTAAATTGGGATTCAAGAAGAAGGGGATTAAAACCTCAAAATTTAAGAATTATGGGAAGATTTCTAAGATGAGATTTCCCACAAAGAGTGTGAATCAACAAAATTTTCCATCTCATAGTGGAAATAAAACCTTTGAATTAACCCTGGGAAAGAATGAGAGTACAAAGAGAGAGCCATTGAAATGTTGGGGATGTGGAGAAGAACATTTTCTAAGGGACTGCCCACATAGGAAGCTAGACAGTAGGAGATTCTACAATGTCCAAGAGGCTACCATGGTTGATGATGTGGCCAAAAGTATACCACAAATTCATGCAACCTTGTATAATAGGAAATCATACCACCAAGCCTTAGTGGTGGAAATGGAAGATATGATTACAAACCTTCTTGTTTCTATTTTGATTGACCCTAGTTCTAATTTGAGTTATGTTTCTCTTGAAACTGTTGAGAAATGTAAATTACATCTAGTAAAACATGCTAAACCATGGTTGGTACAGTTGGCCACTGGAACAAAGAGGAAAGTAAAAAATTTCATACCAACATGACAATTCATTATGAATGAGTTGTCTACTCAAGCAACCCTAAACATACTTCCCTTAGGATATTATGACATGTTGATTGGCATGGATTGGTTGGCTTCCCACAAATCCAAGTTGGACTGTTATAATAAAACATTAGAGTGTGAAGATGATGAAGGGTCTTAGGACCCTACAAGGAATTCAAAATCCTGTCTCAGTGAGACAAATATCAACCCTTCAAATGAAGAAGTATTGTAGGAAATGATACCCTTTGTATGCAATACAAGTACTAAACTCTGTTGAGGACAATAAACCAAGCCTAGAGGACCATCATGTATTGAGAGAATATAGAGATGTGTTTCTTGAAGAGATACCAGGTCTACCTCCAACAAGAGACATTTATTTCTCAATATAACTTATACCTGGAGCAATGCTAATGTCTAGAGCACCTTATAGGATGAGTACCCTAGAGCTAGTTAAGCTCAAATTACAATTGAAGGAGATGTTGGGAAACGGTTATATTCAACCTAGTGTCTCTCCTTGGGGAGAACCAACCTTGTTTGTGAATAATAAGGATGTCACACTCATGTTATGTATAGACTATATAAAAATAAACAAAATGACAACTAAAAATAAGTTTTGCTTGCCAAGAATTGAAGACTTGTTTGACTAGTTAAGGGGTGCTACAAATTTCTCCAATATTGATTTGAGGTATGGATACCATCATGTCCATATTAAGGATGAATACATACACAAAAACACCTTCAGGACAAGGTATGGGAACTATGAATTTGTGGTGGTGCCATTTGGGCTTACCAATGCACCAACCACCTTCATGTGCTTGATGAACAATGTGCTCAACAATTTTTTGGACAGATTTGTTTTAGTTTTCATCGATGATATCCTAATCTATTTTAAGAGTGGGGAAGAGAATGAAGAGCACCTCAAGTTAGTGCTTCAAGTGCCGAGAGAGCACAATATCTATGCAAAGTTTAGTAAGTGTGACTTTTTCCAAAAACAAGTCCATTACTTAGGCCATATCATCACTGAGGAAGGGGTGGCAGTTGATCCTGACAAGATCGAATCCATTATGAATTAGCCTACACCAAAATATGCAATTGACATCAGATCCTTTATGGGATTGGTAGGGTACTATAGAAGGTTCATAAAAGGGTTTTCCAAGATTGGTTATCCAATCACCTCCCTTAAGAAAAAAAGAGTTAAATTTGTTTGGACAATTGAGTGTGAAGAGAGGTTTCAACAACTGAAACATTTATTGACCAATGCACCAGTGTTGAAGATTGCAGACCCAAAAAAGGATTTCCTTTTGTGCAGAGATGTTTGCAAAGAAGGATTCATAGGAGTCCTCATGCAATAAGGGCATGCAATCTATTATGAGTCCAAGAAATTGAATAAACATGAAATGCATTATGTGACCCACAACTTAGAATTAGTTTCCATAGTGCATGTCTTAAAAATGTGGAGACATTATATCCTAGGTAGAAAATTTGTGCTCATGACAGACCATAATGTACTAAGGTATTTTTTTGACCAGCGCAAACTAAATGCTAGACAAGATAGATGGATGGCTCTCCTTAGTGAATTTGATTTTGAAATCAAGCACATCAAAGGAAAAAGAAAATAGAGTGGATGATCCCCTCAATAGAAGCATGCAAGTGATTCACTTGGTAGTTGTAAGCACCTGTGAATCAAACATCAAGGAGAGAGTCAAAATTGCACAAGAAACATATGAGTTTTTCAAAACTATAAAGAGATATCTAGAACAAGAACCCACATGACTGAAATATGATAGCTATCAACTGTTGAATGATGGTTTGTTAACCTACAAAGGTCGATTGTATATCCAAAATTATGATGACTTGAAGAGGTTCATCATGGATGAACTACATAAAATACCATATACTGGTCATTCTGGTTACCCAAAAATGATATCAACCCCTAAGAAGTTGTTTTACTAGCGAGGAATGAAAAAGGACATAGAGGAGTATTTAGTTAAATGTTTGGAATGCCAATAGTTTAATATGGAACACACACACCCAACAAGGCTATTTCAATCCCTACATATTCCAAAATGGAATTAAGAAACCATCTCCATGGATTTTATCACAGGATTACCTAAATCAACCAAACAAAATGATGCCATTATGGTAGTTGTGGACAAGTTGAACGAGGCTGCTCGCTTTATCCTAGTAAAATACACTTGCAAGGAAATGTTGTTAGTGTTTTAATGAAAGAAATATTTAGGATACATGGGATGCCTAGGGAGATCATATCATATAGAGATGTAAAATTCACCTCAGAATTTTGGATAGACAGAGAGGGTAAACCAAGTATTGGAAGACATGTTAAGGATGCATATGATGCATCGATCCAAGAAATGGGAAGAATAGATACCATTGGTATAATTTTCCTACAAAAATGACTATCAAGAATCCTTGAAAATGAGTCCTTTTGAGGCTATCTATGGTAGACAATGAAACATTCCAATAAATCGAGACAACCTAGTGGATAGAATTAGACTTGGCACAAACATGCTAAAGGAGTTGGAATAACAAGTAACTCAAATAAAGAAAAATCTAAAAGTGGCCTAGGACATGAAGAAGAGTTACACAGACAACAACAATACTCATGCTAAAGGAGTTGGAATAACAAGTAACTCAAATGAAGAAAAATCTAAAAGTGGCCCAGGACAGGAAGAAGAGTTATATAGACAACAAAAGGACTCATAAATATTTCAAAGTAGGGGATCATGTGTATCTCCGAATTAGAAACAAAAGAAGTTCCTTCAGAATGGGAACATGTGCCAAGTTGGCACATCAATTTTGTGGAATTTGAAATTCTGGACAAAGTGGGGCCTGTAACTTATAGATTAGCTTTACCTCCTATAGTGAAAGCACATAATGTTTTCCATGTTTCCTTTTTGTTAAATAAATATGTACATGTTTTTTCTCACATAATTGACTGGTCTGTGATCCAGGTGGAGCTAGAAGGAGAATTCTTGCTAGAACCACAATGTATCCTAGACAGGAAAGAGGTATCTCTCATCAATAGAAACATTGCATAGGTCAAGGTGCAGGCCAAGGAAATAAGTAGGGATTGGGTATTATGTAATTACGTATATAAGAAATAAAGTGTAATTACATGGCCTAAGAGCTACTACAGGACCTATAACTGCTACTATCCGTCCTGAACTCTTTACTAGAGGAAGGGAATCATACAGGAAAAGAATCATACTGATTGCATAGATGCTGCTAAAAGAAATCCATTTATCGAAACATTTTGGTCCTGATGAAGCTACATGGGAACTGGAGGATTCCATGAAACATGCATACCTTTTTTTTTTCATTGTTGTATATAGAGTTTTTGCGGAATATAGAACACTGAGGGCAGTGTTCCTTTAAGTGAGAGGGGATTGAAACACCCCTATTTCCTCTGATCTATAAATATAATTATCATCATGAACAAAAATATATACATTCATGTTATGTGATCTTTGGAAGACAATGGACCTTTCATAATTTATGTAATGTAAATATTTGGTTATTAATGCAACATGGAGATGTTGAACTACTGCTGAAGGGATGTAATTCACAGGTTATGATGTCATGAGAGGAATGGTGCAAGATGGTATCTATTACCGGATTGAAATGAACCTACCAAGAAGTACCTTGTCAAATTAAAACAATGCAAACCCTAAACTATCCTCAACCCATAAATTTGATTACCAGTCAAACTGGTAATTGGGTACTATCCTTCGAGAATCAATGAAGGAATGGGAAAAAGTACCCATCGAGAAAATTTTGATATGACCCATGAGGTATTGAGGAAGAATACATGAAAATAAGGGACAAAGGATAGTAAGGGAGGAGGGGAGATAGAGAGTGTTTGTATAGGGGCAGACCCACGGTTCAACGCTAGAACAACGCACCAACAAAACCCTAACTACCATCCCTTTCGTCAACACCTACGAAGCAGATGAAGTCTCACCCAAGGTAGAGGAAGAAGTGGTTGCAGGACTCAGATGTCTGCAACCTTAGATGGGACGCATATCTGTGATTGTAACACATTAACAAAGAACTTAGCAATTACATTTCATCAGTATTAAACCAGTATCTACTTCGCAGACAAAACCCTAATTATAGAGCATCGTTGTATTCAACCAGATCTAGTATATTCAAGCACTAAGCACATCCACATAGGTTAGATCTAACATTCATCCTTATTATTAAGCACATAGCATCAACAGATCTATCTGTCATTCATCTATATCAAAGCATCTAAACAAGTAAACACATAAACACATCAATATATTACACAAAGCAACCATAACACAAGATGTACGTGGTTCACCCCCACCCTGGGGCTACATCCACCAACTCTTCTTCTCTTTATTATCTTCTGTCAAGCTTCTTACAGGCACAAAGCATTATAACCCTACTCTGCATAGGACAGGAGATCTACGCGCACTTCGCCAGATCCTCCTTCCCTAAGTAGATGCAGGCACATAGCCTTACATAGTTTGTGCACAATGCACTACATATGACTTGCACTTAGCTCTGCAAGTCTTAATCACGTCTTCTTGCACATCGATAGTAATAGCACTCAACCACTAGTACTTCTTACATCGCCTAGATTTCTATTTATATATTTACAAAATCGGTCCTAAACATGGGTAAACCCATGGGTTGACATTCCCATACCCGTTACATAAGACCAAAAACCCAAAAATCCCTAAAAAGGGTCCGAGATCCCTCGATCTCTTCTTCGTCTTGTGCTCCTCCTTCGACAGCCTGTCGAAGTCCCAAAAATAGGTCAAACATGACCAAGTATCCTCAAAACTTGGTCGAGGGCCAACATGCCCCCAACACTCACTTGTGACTCATCCCGAGTCACTCTGGTCTGGGTAGCTCTTCTTCAAAAGCCTCGAGCTCAACTCGATCTGCTTCAACTTGTTGTTGTGCCACGACCTCCTGTTTAGCGAAATCTTGGATGACTTCTTCGTTGACAGGTCCCTCTAAGCGATGTTCAGCTGCAGTGACGACTTGCTCCATTTATTCTTCTTGACCTTCGATCTCTGCGAACAGTTGGCAAGCCTCATCCTGTATAGGTTGGAGATTCTGAGTCACTTCCATGACTCTACTCTGAATGGTGTGGAACTGTTGTTGAGCAGTGCGTTGTTCTTGGGATCGCTTCATCCTTTCAACAACTGATAGGGGCTTCAACTGTGCCTGTCTTGTTTTTGCTTGTTGCTTCGCCTCCTAGAGCTGTGACTCTAGTGCCTTCAGTTCTGGATTCTCAGTGAGTCACTCATAAGTTTGGGCACTACGATTACTTAGTTGTTTACATTCCATGGTGAGGGCCTTGATTATTTCAACTACGCTTTGGGGAGTTGCTTCTCTTTGATCCCTCACCTCCTGTGGAGTGTCGGGCATTGTGAGGAGCTCTAAGTCTGTTATTCTTTGTTGTAGCTACTAGATAGCTTCCACGAGCTGCTCTACTTGATGATCGACTTGGTCTTCTACCTTTGGTTCTAAGCCTATCACAGAGAGAAGTGCTTTGTTGACTACTTCTTTCACTTTGAGTTTCTCTGCGAGCAACTGTTCTTTTTCTTGTTGAATCTGTGATTTCTCCTCTTCAAAATTTGTCTGGAGAGAAACCTTCTCCTACTCTACAACTTGAAGTTGTTCTAAAACTACTTCTTACACTTGCTTCAAGGCCTAGGTGACTTGTTCTATTTCTTCCTGTGTGTGACGAAGGCGAGCTTCAGTTGCATTAGCTAGTCTGTGGAGTTGGGCTAGCTCATCTCCCAACTTTGGTTCTTTCGATGACAGGGGCGCAGTGAACACTATGCGACTGGACTGAAGGGCCTACTGTACCCCTCGAAGTTCAACTTCGATTCTGTTGTACATTTATTCCTACTTGGATTCATTCTTCTGCAAGATGTCCTTCGAATCATCTACGACAACTGCTTTGATAAAGTCAAATTCATCGACAGTGAGCACAGTCTGCATCTTAGTCAAGGTGGCTTTGGATTTCTTCTGGGAAGAGGGTTTCGTGGGAGAAACCTTCCTCTTATTCAAGGGATTAGCCTCATCTCTAGGTGGTTTTACTTCGCCTTGCTTCTGCTCATATTTTTTGCCATTTATCTCTTCTACTTCATCAACACCCCCTCGTCTAGGTGATATTGAAGAAGTCTTTTCTTATGCGTTGCTTAAGTCTTGGACTTCTTCCTTCTATTAGTTCTGGGTGTTTCATGTTCTTTGTGAGTAGCCTTCGAGCTATTAAGTTCGGGTTCAGACATCTCTGTAGGATTAGGAGGGATAAGGAAGTCTGTTGACCAGTCCTTAGTTATCTCCTCGAAGTCCTCTTCTGTGAGCTTGTAGTATGACTGAAGCTCCTCCTTATGTTCGTCTTCTCATGCAGTGATATAGATGAAGTGTCAATCTGCGTGAAACTTCACGAGGGGTTGGAACTGCTGTAGGGTGTTCAACGTCATGCGACGTTCAACTTCGATAGCCCTCTTCAGTTGGAGATAATATGTGTGAAAGATCGTGTTTGACTGCCATTATTTTCCCATATCACTCGAGTACCAGAGCATGGTGAACTTCACAGCAAGTGGTTTGAATGGCTCAATATCCAGGAAGGTTGCACCTTCCGGCATCTCCCAAGCAATAAACACTATGAGGATCAGGAGCCAGCTAAAGTTGAACTCATAGCCATAATCTTAATCTTTGAGACAATCTAACTCCAGCTGGTTGACTAGGTACTTCACCCAATTCATTTGTAGGCCTTCTACACATTTTCCAGCGAGGTCAATGACAAACACTGTGACCTGCATGGGTATGTTATTACTTACTAGCTTTCCTGCAATTAATTGGCATGATAGGCGCACTGCACCATTCTATATGGAAGATACCTTGTATCCTCGCATCCCCTTCTCAACATCGCCATAGGTATCCTTGATCTTCTGTGCTAATGCGTGATCTATGGCCTTCCCTGGATAGAAGTCCCGTGGGTCAGGTCTTTGCATGCTCAATCCGGTGATCCTATGGTTCAGCGTCAGATCGACTATGATACGTCAGTCTATCCATAAGTAGCTGCCATGGTAACATGAGAGTAGGATCTTAACACAAGCGTTGACCTCCTGGTGCCGTCGAAAATGTGGGATATTCATTACATTCAAAAGGGTGGACTACGTGAGGTTCATTGTCCACGGTTGGGGGATTATTTTTGAGTTCTTCCCCTTCATCCTAATCTAGTATTTATATGAGGTGAGCATACTATGGTTCTTGTGGTCTCCTAGGTTGAATTCGTTGAAATTCAACGTTGTGATCTTGTTCTGATGCACTCTAACTACGCGTATCTCCTTCAGGAGGTATGCAGTAACCATGGTGTAATCAAAATCTCTTGGCACACTATCACGACTCACCACGCCGGTCAGAGGCAGGATGTAGTCGGGTAAGATGGTCGAGATTAGATTTTCATTTGCTAGGTCATCTCTATGCTTGGTTCTCTTTTCTGTGATGACTCGGGATGGTTTGTATCCGTGAGCGGTTGACGGAGAGGCTTGCACTCCTCTTGTCGAGGATGCTTGAATACTTGCAGACATTACTTTCTCAGCCATGAGATCGATGAGAACTTCTTCGAAAATTTTCTCTATGGTGCTGAGCTCGTATGACATACATGCTTAGATTGGATTGATGAATGAGTGCGTAAAACAATAGAACTGGTGTCGATCTTACCAATCATAGTGTGGTAGCAATGAGTTCTCTCTGATACAATTTGCAAAAGTGTTCTCTGTGCAACAGTCGAGGGAATAAGTAGACAACAACGTAATGGATCTTTCCAATGAACAAGAGACCTTCATTAATGTAGTTATGTTCATTGTGGCACGGTCCCAACGGTCTGATGGCAAGCTTTCTGGCCATAACTATTGTTCTAACCATTCGGGGTGTTGGGCTAACAGTTATAATGCTCTCAACAGCTATATCGCTTCACCATGGCGAAGTGACATGTAGCGATGTTCTGATATCTCGACGAAGTTCCAGTTTTGCAAATTTTCCTTTTGTGAAGTTCCCTCTGGAATATTCTGTAATTTTTCGATATTTTCTCTATTCTTACTAAGATTTCTAGCCTTTTTCCTAGTGATATTTGTCTCGTTATTCCTCTTTCCATTTTGTTTCTTATCTCCTCTTGGCATAGTAACTTCGCGTTGTTGAGATTATTTTCTAGGATTTAGGGGCAATACTTCTTCTCTATCTGGGGCAGGTGTTTCAATATCTTGTGATTCTTCCTATGTTCTTCCAACTTTGACATCCATGGTTCTAAATAGTTTTGATCTATGTTGGGTATGTGTTATATTCTTTGCATTTGTGTGTGTGGGCGCATCATATTCGACAACTGCGTCTAACGATCCCTCTAGTAGTGATATTTGTGTCGTGTGCACCGGGCACTTTCCTAAGGGGGTCCCAGGGGGGGGCAGGTATGCCCCCCCTGGTTACGCTCAACGCCCTGAAATTTCTTTTTGGGTGGTTTTTACTATTTTTAGTGGATTTTTCTATTTTTAGCAGTTTTCTAAATTAATCCCGGATTAAGGGATTAGGGTTTTGGTATCTACAGAATACCTAAAAACATTGTATATATTGTATGGTGAATGGTGAAATTCGATATAATGAATATAAGAAAGGTTTTCCTGGTTGAGGATTTCCAGTATAAAATCTCTGTGTACTCCGTATATGAGTCATTGATTAAATTTTGTTTTGCTTAAGAATCTATATGCATTTCTTTACTTCACAGTTTTAAAACTTACATGTGGTATCAGACCTCAATTTTGGCTTCAGAGGGATGCCTTTGTTGCTGAGGGTTTGGATCGGTCTTGATAGATCAAGTTTATCTTGGGTTTGTGATAAAACTAGGTTTAGTGGGAGATTTTGCGGTGTTTATTCGAGTGTAGAAAGAGGAATGGTGAGCTCTTCTAGAATCGAGAAAGAGAAGTTCAATGGTAAAAAATTTGAGCTATGGAAGCTCAAGATGGAGGACCTTCTTGTAGAAAAAGAATAATGGATCGCTATGGATCCTGGTACACAGGCTACTAGTATACCATCTACTAGCACACAGGCTACTGGTACACAACCTACTAGTACACAAACTACTAGTACACCACCTACTGGTATGTCGAAGGAAGATTGGGAGAAGTTGGAAAAAAGAGCAAGGAGTACTATTCGATTCTGACTAGGAGATTCGGTGTTGTTGAATGTCTCGAAAGAATCTACAACAAAGGAACTATGGGATAAGTTGGGGAATTTGTATCAATCAAAGTCCTTGGTCAACAAGTTGTTTCTTCGAAAGAAGTTGTATCATCTTAGGATGGAATATGGAGATTATGTGAAAGAACATCTAAATGCCTTTAATACTCTGGTAAGTCAACTTGTCTCTGTTAATATTACGATTGCAGGAGAAGATAAGTGTATTACTTTGTTATGTTCTTTGCCAGACTCTTGGGATAATCTGGTTGTGGCAATTGGTAGTACCATTCAATCTACATTGAAGTATGAGGATATAGTTTCATCCTTTTTATTTGAAAAGATGAGGTGGAAAAGCATGAATGGCCATAGCACAGATGCTTTACTTGTAAGAGGTCGTACCCAAGACATGAATCCTGGTAAGCCTTCGAGGGGGAGACCTAAATCTATAGGTAGATCTAAGTCTCCAGGAAAATCCTTGAGGAAATGTTGGAAGTGTGGTAAAATAAGGAATTATAAGAAAGATTGCAAGTCTAAGAAGGTTGAAAAACCAAAGGGATCTGATAGTACCTCTTCCACAGAGGAAAAAACCTCCACTGAAGAAGGAGGTGATGTTTACCTGGAATCTACAGGTACACATGAATATCGTGATGTATGGTTGATCGAATCAGGTGCATCATACCATATGACTCTTCACAAGGAGTGGTTCTCTAAATATGAAAAATATGATGGTGGTGATGTATTCCTAGGAGATGACTCAATAGCCAAAATCATGGGACGTGGAAGGGTTAAGTTGTTTCTAAAAGATGGAAGGATTAGAACTCTCCCTGGGGTTCTGGACATTCCAAAACTTCCCAGGAGACTAATATCTATAAGCAAGTTGGATGATGTAGCAGTAGTGTTGACGGGCGAAAATGACCGTCCGTCAATTGGAAGTGTTATAACCCTATAATTTATAGGATCAACTGGTGACTGAAATGTTATCTCTTTAGTGTTTTTGTTTGTCAAATGATTTTTCATTCTGTAAATAATTTGAGAAAAGAAAGAAAAAGAAAAGAAAGAAAATAAAAGACAGAAAAGAAAAAGAAAGAAAAAGAATAAAAGAGGGCATAAAAGAATTTCAATAGAGCCCCATGCAATAACAGTGACTTGGTCCATACCTTTCAAGCATGACCAAGTTCGTTTAAATTGATGTTGATAGGAATACTGAATAAGCTTGGCTAAACTGTTTAATCTTAGCCAAATGATCTAGGTTAGTTAGTGAATAAATCTGGCCAGACTATCTAATCTTGGTCAGATGGCCCCAGGATAGAGTAAGTTTTTAGTCCAACAGTTTAATCTGGGCTAATTGTCATAGGAAAATAGGTTATAACATAGGGTAGTTTGCCTTATTTCAATAAAACCAGCTTGATGATCAATGTTGGACCATGTCTTGGATGCTTAAAAGGTTGTTTGTATAACCCCTTGGTGATATAAACATGTGAAAGCTCGGGAAAACCCATGGTATGCACTTATCCTAAGTTCTCTGGGCGCATATGCTTTCACACTCGCATTTATGCACCAATCATGTATCAACGACTTAGATGTTTGCACCCAGATCTATGGTAGACAAGTCTTTCCGGACCCCCCCGACTGTTCTACCTTTAACGATGGGGGAGGGGGGTCTGGAATTGAAGATAATGTGTGCACGCATCTAGACGGCCCAAGTTTCGGTGCCTAGATCTATGGTCTATATTGAATTCTGGACCCCCCCCCGTTCATTCTACCTTTAATGGAGGGGGGGGTCTGAAATGTGTGTTAAAGATCGTGCACAGATATGTGGTTGAAAGGAAATCACGCAGATCGAAGGCTCAAGGTAGTTTTCAGACCCCCCGACTGATCTACCTTGAACAGTGGGGGGGGGGGGGGGTCTGGAATGGAATTTTACTCTGGCGGCCCCCCTATCTATACATGGCATGAATCTACTGGTCCCGAATCCCACTGCCTCTTACTGTCTGACATACCTCGTCACCTCATGATGTCATTATCCACCTTTCCATAAGAGTCACATCCCGTAACTCCATCAGTCCTCTTCCCTCATTCACCCGTGGCAAGTCCTTTCACCATGGTCTTTTCCCCCAATCGATAACTGCCACGTCACTCATCTGTATGCCTCAGTCATTGTCACCTGTCATCTCATGTTCTAAATGACCCGTTGGCCATTTATTACTGGATAACTTATCCGTTAACCAACTGACCTGTCTCCCGGGCCCAACGGATACCTGTTTATTCAAAACTACCCTCACCACTTCATTCCTTCACCATTTACCCACTCATCGCACCAGAGAATTTACCCCATTTTCCTCTCTATTACAATCAGTCGCCCACATCTATAGTCATCCCCGCTAACTTTTGTTTTATTTGCAGGTATTGTTACAGTAATGGCACCAAATTCAAAACAAACAGAAGGTGATGAGAATTTGTTTCTCTCGCCTCCTTTCGACCTCGACAGGATTCCTCAGGCTGACAAAGACTACTTAATCACAGACAAAAAATGTGATTTTGACTTCGCAGACCTACAGTCATGGCTTAAAGAAGTCTTCCTGGACCAGAGTGATGAAATTGGACTCTGGGAGTCCAACCTACCCTTGTATATTTTCCCCCAGATTCACCACTTCCCAGAGTTCTTCCTCAAGTGCCAAGCCCACTATATCCCTGAGCAAAGAGCCATCATATCCTCATCTGGGGAAATTCTTTTCCCCATCACACCAGAAACCATCGACCAAATGATGCAAATATCCCGATCCGACTCCACCTCACCTTTTAACCTCGAAATCATCACAGAGATATACCAGAAGTTGTCGTTTCCTCAAAGAGCTAAGATCTTTGAGCTTTTCTTCCACAATATTCTCAGCTCCCCACTACAAACCCCCCTTATCCTTCCTCCCTGTTCTCAACAAAAGGAAACCAGGTTATCACGTTGCTATGCACCTTTCTTGGTTATTTTTCAGATCAATGGGTAGATGAACCCATTTTTGGATTTTTGTCTATTTTCTCCACCGATGAGAAACCCACTACACAGTTCGACTTCAGCATGTTCCTAGTAGATAACATTCATGAGTAATTCATAAATTTCACCACAGAGGGCATGTTTCAATATTCTTCAATACTGGCATACCTATTCATTTTCTTCCAAGCAGGAAAATTTACTTTTTTCTATGCAGAAGATGGACGAAGATGGTAGACCCCAGGCAGTAACAGCATGGACTTCTCTGCTCAGACATAACTCCATGGAATTCAGTTCCAAGTAGTTCATCGAGTAGCTTTACCACCCAGCGGTGAGTATGATCAACGACAGACCCGAACCCAGAATTAATGGCAAAGTTCAGAGGATCCTACATCTCTCGGATCATACAAAGACTGGTGATTGGTACCTATATAAAAATCACACTGAAATCAGAGTCTATGGGTGCGAGTTGTCCCCATATAAACTACCCAAGTACTTACCTGTCAGAATTTTTTCCCTGGAATACATAAGGCAGATGATAAACTTGAACAATATACATTTTGTGTCTTTGAAGAAGAAGCAACAACTCAGAATCAAAGGGCATATTGGGTCTTTCATCTGCAACAGTCGAGGCGTCGGGGAGGAAGCAGACAGACTGCTAAGGGAAATGAAATTCTTTGTCAGTTTCACATGGAACTATGATCCATGCGGGATAATTTCAGAGATGAGGATAAAAAACAAGAATATCCCGTATGTTCACGTATCTAGGCCCAAGGTAGAAAAATTTGCAAGCCAGATAGAATGGGAGCCAAATACTTTGGTTGAGACAGAACAACATGACCTCCCAGTCACTGTATCACAGACAACCACACCACAGGATCCAAAGGAGAAAAGGCCTAGGCAGGATCTGTCACCTCCTGTCATTGAAGTATCATCAGAAGAATTTCAACTGCATACCAAGAGGCCAAAATCCAGTCCGGCTCCTGACCCGGCTGGAGAAAAGATGATTCCATCCACTAAAATGACATAGATTGATAGGTCGCTCCTCAATACAAGAAGAAAGCAGATCATAACCTCAGTATTACCAAAGAATCCTATAGATACTCCACCAATCAACCAGCCAGGCAATACAGGATCGAAGATAAGTATCTTTGAGAAATATGATTTGATCAAGAACAATAATCAAACTCTAACTAGCAGCACATATGCCCAGTTCTGGAAGCAGACTTCGACTACACAACATAGGCTGCTATCGACATTCGACACTGAGAAGGGCAGAATGCTCATGGAATTCCTCCAAGCACAGGTACCATACCCAAAGGTGATCACCGATTACAAAAGGGAAACTTTTGAATTCCATACTAAGGACGTGCATCCAGCTGATCAAATGGATCTGCACAGGAAAACTGGAGAAATGGTTTTCTCCACATTGGCACATGCTTCCACTACTACCTCCAAGTTACAAGTGTCTCTGAATAACGTCCAGACGCAGTTGAAGTTGGAGAAAATATCATCCTTTGCCAAGGATAACAAGATCAAGACGTTGGAGGAACTAGTCCTCAAGATCGGGTATGATCCCTCGAATGTGAAAGCAGTCGAGGAGATGATCAAGAAGAAAAATGCCGACATAATGTCTTTGAGGAAAAAATTGAAGCTGCCACCAATAGTAGACTCACGGGCAAAGGAAATAGCGGAGACAGAAGGAGAAAAAGATGAAATGCTTAAGTTGATCATGGAGCAGAATGCACAATTGAAGGAAATGGGCGATGAAATGGAGAATCTAGTGAAAGAGAAAGAACAGTCAAAACCCATGGAATTCATTCCATTGAGTGCAGTTCCACTCTCAGGAGTGAGCACAACATCACTAGCAGAAGTTCCATCGGCGAATCCACTGACGTCTCTGGAAAAGACGGTTGAATTGGCTAAATTTATGGAAGAGATGAATCTGTAGGAGACAGAGATTAGCAGGCTCAAAAAGGAGATTGAGAACCTTTAGGAACTCAAATCTTCTTACCAAACCAGCGACTCCAAGGAAAAACAAGTGTCAGACCGGATCAAACAAGAGTTACAACAACTTTAGAAGCAAACAGTGGTAGGCAAAACACTGGCCGAATTCAAAGAAAGTGTCTGAACAAACATCACCAAGTCTATGAATGAAATATGGCCAATGATACAGATTATGTTTGAGAAAAATGAATTGGTGCAGAGAAGTAAACAAGCCATCGAGAAGATTAGATCAGAACTAGGAGATATGCCAACACAGGCTAATGAAATCATCAAATTCCTGGATTCTAAAACCAGAGAGGAGCTGGAAGAGCTGAGAATTAAGGATAGAACAGAGACCATCTTTGAGGTCAAGAGAGTCTTGACCAAGAGAGGACTGATACTACAACTGGAAGAAAAGGTTCAGGCTATGGACCTAGGGGTACAAATGTTTTTCAGCAAGATCGAGGCTCTACAGAAGAAAGGTCTTCCTGGTTTGAAGGTGATAAATGACAAATTGATGACGCTCCCCGATTACAAAAAGAGACTAGCCGATGTGGCTAAGGATAGTTTGAAATTTTCAAGAATCCAAGGTAGTATCATGGGAAAGGAATTCCCAGATGCACTATAGTTGGACATCAGCATACAACATGAGATATGGTACATCTTCATCACCAAGCCTACTTTTTCCAAGTACACAGAGATGGATGAAGTATACCGAAGATTACTCAAAGTTAGTGTTCCTAGTCATCTTCGATGGGAAGAGCTTTGTGATCTGATCGAGTAGTCGAAGAGCTATCCCAGCCCAGTCAACTATCCAGTTAGACAAGGTCGTGCAGAGGCCTCACCAATGGTTCACCCAGAAAACAGCATGAAGTTTCGACACATCATCAAACAATTTCCTAGATTTTTGTAATTTGTTAAGTTAGTTAAGCTAAAAATAGATTTACCACATCCTGATCTTCAATGACAGGATCGTTTGTAGTTTTGGTTTATAAATAATTCACTTTTCGAAGTATTGAGGGTTGATCTTTACGCCCTGCGAGTTTTCAGACTGTAATATTTTTCAAGAGATCTTCCATTAATACAAAGAGGCATTTTCACAAGATTCTTGCGTGTATTCACTGGTGATGTTTTCCTTTCTAAGTTAAATGTTATTTTCGCTTAGTTATTACACTGTTTTCTAAATCTAATCTTTGAAAGTAACGAACGTTGCATGATTTATCTTTGTATACCATGTTTCTGACTTTAAAGATTTTAGTGTTTCATCTTCTGATTTTACGATAAAGAAATTCTTAATTGCTTCTTTGTTGTAATTGACATTCTCTCCTTTTCTACTATTCCTCATTTATGCTGCTAAAAGAATCCAGCGATTACATTATCTCACCTTGTGAAAGGTTTCTTTGTTTTCTGGTTAGATTTCATTTCATGACACAGACCCCATAGCCCAATGGATGTGTAACGCTCTCTCAGCCAACCCAATGAAAACTACAACAAACAAAACCAACATATTTTATTTACCTAGCCTAATATTTTAAATTTGAAACATATCTAAATCATATAGAGAGATCCCTCTCTGAAGCTGGTAGGGCTAGATCCCAGCTTCGAAGTGGTTGGATAAAGTTACCTTCCGTAGATTTCTTCTTTTCTGACAACCTCTAGGAAATTTACAGAGTATTAACAGGAAGAACGAGTCCGGTCCGAGGTTGTCTAGATAACCCAAGTCGTTCGGTATTACTCGCTCTGACGGGTTTAATGGCTCTGTTGGCCAATCTAACAGTCCTAAAATAAATAAAATAAAGAAAAAGAGTAAACTAACAATTAACTACTTGGTGTATATATGTACATACATATCTATATAACTATTTTGAAATAATGTTTACAATACAGATATGTTTATCTAATTTATGTGCAAGATATACAAGTTGTGAGTTTTAATCTAAACTCACGAAAATCTATGAAAAGATGGTCTTTTTGACAAAAGTAGATAAAGAAAGCAAAATAAGCTATTTTTTTGTTTTTATCTTTATTTATATATAAGATTAAATATCAAAATATACTATGAAATAGGAATATGTAGACGGTCAAAACAAGACCACATATAAGGGTTTCGAAAACAAACAAACGATAAAAGAAATAAGCTAACCTATTAATGAGTTAATCATCATGCATCCGACGTCTGTATGATCATGAAATGTCCATCCAGCCTATCCAAGAGATAAACCTGTAGTGAACCTTTACACTGTTCGAAATAAATGCAAAACAATATATTGACTATTGGATTTTAATGACAGAACGATAAGACGCAAATAATAACTGTGATATTTGTGATTGCAAGCAATTACACATAAGATAAATCTAACTGTAACAACCTGTTTTTAATCATTCAACAAAATTAAAGATAAACCTTATCATTTGAATTGAACGACCGATCACTATTTTTTAATAACTGAAGCATCAAAATGTGGATTATATTAAAAAAAATTATCTTGATGACATAATAATTTGTGAAGACAAAAGCTATCAACAATTATCTAATTATCAAGATAAGAAAACCATAAATGAAAAAAACATTTACAGATAGCTAAAGCATAAATGTAAACATATGTTACGTCCAAATTCGTGTATAAGTTGTCCACCTTCAGCCCTAGACCAAGATGTTTGATTTCAAAAAATAATGAGTTTTTAAAGCCTTCATAAAGGTAACTGCCTTATCTTCTGTGATACGATACAATCATCTATTGATTACAAAAATAGAGGGGGAATATAACCACCCCAGATCACACTAAATCTTTAAAAGCTAAAAAAGGTTTATTCTTGTTTATACAAAAATGGATCATAGATATGGCTAACAAGCCCAAAAAATGCTTCAGATCATTTGGTCACCATAAACTCCCAGATATCCTGAAAAGAAAAGATAAAATAAAGAAACTTAGATACATATTTAACCACAATTTTCCAAATTTTGAATTAGAATATACTGGCTACAAAATCTATTGATTTTGTAGCTAGTCTATTTTAGCAACGAAATCTGATTTATTCAATGAACAAAATAATCTAATTTATTCAATGAACAAAATATAACACTATTTTAAGATAAAAATAAATCTTACCTTTAACTGTAAAATCAAATCATATCACATGATCTCAGAATTTATTATTGTTGTTGCAGTCTCGACATTTTTTAATATGACGTTCCCTGTAGTTTTCATGCGTTTCCCTTGTTTTTGAATGATAGACTTGTGCCTATGATTTTCATTTGTTAAGGGGTCAACCTGATCAGTAAGGGATTTGATTTGTGACTGTAAGATAGGTATATTAGTGTAATACTTGTCAATCCAGAACAAGCAAGTTTCACATTGTGACTGTGTGACAGTTGATTGAGAATACCCACGGTTGTGTACTGGAACGTCCCCGATGTGAACTGTAAACTTGTTACCAAACTTAATACCTAGAAACCCTTCACTATGATTCAAATAAGGCGACAGATTATCCATGAAATTGTAAGACTGACTGAGGTCCGTTTGGAAGGAAGGAGGGTCTTCTTCAGCAAGAAATCTATCAATCTCGGAATCCGAGCTCTCATGGATCTCGGTTGTCTTGATCGAGATCACATGAGGGTTTGATTTGTTTCGCATCTTCCTCAAAATCAACCTTCCATCTCTTTTATTTTTAAAACCCAAATCGATATCATCTTTAGATGACTTTCCTACAGGGTTGTTTGCATTTTTGACAGAGGCGTTAGGCTATGCATCTTGCTCATGGGTCTGCTCGACAACTCTTGGGTTGGGTAAAGGATTACTATGGGTGGCTGTAACACAGGCCTGTGTAGATGAAGGGAACACTCTGGGATAAACTATGATTTCCTCAATCACAGGTTTTCCAACCTCTACAACATTGGGGTTAGTGAAACCATTACGGATTAAAAATGAATCACAGTCATCGTTCTGCAACTTCAATTGATGTGAAAGCATAATTTTTATCAAACCATGGTGGAAAAGGCTTGACTCCAAACATTTCTTATTATACCTCTTAGCCATTTTATACAGGCTTATCCACAGGTAATAAGGCATGTTTAAAGGAAACCCTATGAAATTCATGAGAAAATGCAGGTGATATAGAAAGACAAAACCAAAACGGCCTTCACATGTCACGAATTGTTTCAACACTGCAAGCAAACCATGCCATCGTATTTTCAATAGGGAGACTAGCATACCTTTGTCACAACCATTGATCTTTTGAGATGTAAAGAAAAGACTCCATGGAACCTCTTCAACCTTGGCATTCTTGAACTACTTCTGCCCGATCGCAGGGAGACCTGTTGCTTGGCTTAAAAATTCCTCTGTGACTTCGATTTGAATGTCCCCCACCTTGGCTCGACATCCGTCAAATGAGAGGGCGAATTCTTGAGTGGTCTGTAGGTTAAAGCCATGGAATTTCTCAAGGAAAATAAGCCAGTCGTGACCCTCGAGATCCTCCCTTGCATCATCGCATAGGAGAAAGGTCTTAGTGTCGTTGGGTTCAATCCTAACAACCAGGGCCATGGGAAATCAACAGGCAATCACCCAAACACAGTGCGCATGTAGGGTTTGTAAGAGTAGACCAGAGCTATACTTCAGGCCGAAAAATCATCAACAATATATGGCGTATGAGCAGGAAATCCTCAACGACAAGATAGACATTGTTTGAAATGAATGAGAGGGGTGTAGCAACACCCAAGACCAAGATTCAAAATGATGGGCTCACTGTGATCGGACTGCCACCTCCCACATAGTACAGGCCATAACTAGGTGTATTAAAATAAAAATGATTGCACAACAAAGTGGGTTAGGTCCTAAAGTTTGAGAGAGAGAAACTTATAAACCAAAGTCTAGTGACAAGGGAACGCATGACCAAGAACCACACAAAAATATATCAATGCTTAAATTAAATGATCCTTTTTTGATCCAAATAACAATCCATAAGCATGCTTGACATTTGAGGAGTCAAAACAAAGAGAATAAACTTCATAGCAGGGAACAAGGCTTCATTAATAAAAATTGCGGAGACATTTTTGCCTTTCATAAACTTTTCAAATAGAGTGGTAATATAGTCATAAGTGTTAATGTTTTGTTTTCATGCTTTCAGTCATGAACGAAGCATGAAAACAAAAACACTAGGAAAAACTAAAAACTTACAATTGTCATTTCAAAAATCGCTCATGAAGAACAGAAAAATGTACGACCCCAATTAGGCAGCTACATAGACTATTATTTGATATAAAAAGTTAAAAATATGTTGGGCTTCTAACAATGGCAACTTGCTAGGAGAAGAAGTTATCTCTGTATTACTGACGAGTCCAGGTTAGAAAAAATTGAATGATTTCAAATCAAAGAACAACTGAAAGGTTATTTGATCATCTTTGATAATTATGACGTGGTCCAACTTAAAATATCTTTCGTTAAAAAGAATGAAATCTGGTGACAAACTTCACAAATGAAAGCCATGATGTTTAAGTTAATGTCTCCAATACTGTTGACAGGGCCACTACTGCCAGCAGCCTTCCATAGCCTTGACAGGGATGTCAATTAACCCACTCTGATGTCCATATCCTGTCCAAAAAATTTCAAATCAGAATGAAGGATGCTTATGACCAAAATCAAGATTTATACCTGAGAATTTTCTTTAACCTGACATCGCTTCACTGCCAGCGGGCATGTTCAGTACCCCGACAAAGCTGTCTTGGCATAATGTATGCATTTAGCCGCTGCCAGCAGACCTGTTCAGTGTCCCGATGGGTTTACAAACACTTCCCACAATTCTTTGAGAAATTATTCACAATCTGACATAGTTTTAAAGACATTCAACAGAGCGGGGTGACGCTGAAAATTCCAGTTTTACACAACTTAATATTTTCCAGGCCTTTAATTTTTTCTTGCTAACCTTCATCAAGATATGAAAATAGTTTATTAATAAAACTAATTTTCGAGGATAGGGAGTCATCGTTGAGTTTCTTTTCTTAAGAGAAGGGACAACGTAAAGAGCTTTTTAAAGATAGTCATGATTACTCTCAAATGCAAATTAAAACCGAGAAATTGACTCTCAAACAAAATACCATCTTTAACTAGCCTAGGTTTTTAGAAAAACACAGTAATTGATGCTTTGATAGCCCTTGACAGTTAATTTGAGATGAAGCATTATGTTCTCTTCTTCTGAACTAGACTGTAATACAGGCATGTTTGACTCAAAAAGGCCAATAAACAAAAAATAAAAATAAAAACAAGACAAAAAAGAAAATGGAAAGTAGGGAAACTAAAACAGAAAAGTATGTACAAAAGGTGTATCGAAGAGTTGTCAGGTGAAATACCTTTTGAGAGCTTGGCCATTCACCGAGAAGGTGTCTAGCTGTCCCTCTAAATTCTGTAGGCGGAAAGAACTGGGACCTAGTTTTTCAGCAATTAAGAATGGTCCCAACCACAGGTTTTGGAACTTAGTATGTTCGCCTTTCCCCTCATGAGGTTTGTCCCACTTAAGGACAAGATCACCTACCTCAAAATTCCTATCAGAGGAAGAATTGGAATAGAACCAACATTTGACAATAAGTTGATGTTGATCTAGTTTTTGTTTTTCTTGAGCCCTTACCTCTTCTAACTTCAGCAAATCATTAATCCGACTTTCTAGAGGAGGACAGTCTTCTTCCTGAACCTTTTGCGATAACTGCAGAGATAGAAGGAGAACATGTGGCGGAAGAATTGCTTCCCTACAATAAACGAGGAAAAATGGGGAATTACCAACAACAATTTTCGGAGTTACCCTATCAGTCCAGATTGCATTGAATAGTGCATTATGCTAGTTTTTGTGGTTTTCGGAAACCGTCCTCTTGATAATATTGATCATGTTTTTATTTGTCGATTCTGCCAAACCATTTCTTTGGGGGTAATAGCTGGAAGAATACTTTAGTTTTATCCCTTTTTCTAAAGAAAAAACACTCATGTCGAGAGACAAAAAAAATATGAAGCATTATCGAACACTAGACATTCAGGAATACCAAAACGAGTGATAATGTTTGAATTAAGGAAGGATATTACCTGACTGGTGTTTACCACTTTTAATGGTGCAGCCTCGGACCATCTGGTGAAATAGTCTGCCACTGTAATGATGTATTTATGCTGCTGTGAGGAGGTGGGGTTAATTTGGCCTATAATGTCAAGACCCCATTGCTAAAAAGGGAAATCCACCGAGACAGGTTGCAGTGGGAATGATGCCTTCTGTACTCGTCTAGAAGCCTTTTGACAGATTACGCATTTGAGGCATAATGCATGGGCATCTTTGAAAAGAATGGGCCAGTAATACCCTACCCTTAATACTTTGTGGGTAGTAGTGTCTCCATCGAAATGCCCACCAGCTTCCCCTGCATGTAATTCTGATAAGACTTTATCTGCTTCATCTCTTGCCAGACAACGCATAAGAATTCCATCAAAATTTTGGCGAAACAATATACCATTCACCAGTTGGAAAGGTGCAAATTTTAATCCCAACGCTCTCCTCTTTTTTGGATCAAGGTGACAGGGAGTTGATCCATGTATTAGATAAAACTTGATGTCATCATACCAAGGACTTCTAGAATTTTGTACACAACAGATTGATTTTGATTATGTTGATCTTCAATTAACATATCGATTTGATTCTACTGTTCTATAGCTGAATCAACAACTAATTTACATAAACCTTGGCCTCTAACAATTTGTGCTGGAGTGATCTCGAGGTCATATTCTTGTAAGGATGTGACCCATTTTCCCCTTTTCTCACCTAGTTCTTTCTATACTAACAAATTTCTAACAACGGGGTAAGGAACAATGACTTTCGTTCTAGATTTTAGTAGATAAGATCGAAAATGTTTTACCACTTTAAAAACAACATAAGTCTGTTGATCTACAACTAGATAATTAAGCTCTGCTCCCTTAAAGGCTAAGCTCATAAAGGCAATAGGAACTTCATTGTTTTCAACATTCTTTTGGGTTATCACAACGACATAAGATCGATCGGAGGAAAACATGTAAAGAGTGAAATCTCACAAAAAGTTAGAGCTCATTAGGGATGGAGCCTCCACTATGGATTTTTTTATTGAGTCAAAAGCTTGACTTTCTAGAGGTCCCCAATGGTATTGCACATCCTTTTTTATTAAGTTTTGTAATGGCCTAACCATTTCCGAAAAATTCGGGACGAACCTTCTAACAAAATTTATCTGACCTAAAAAGGATTGCATAGACTTTTTGGAAGAGGGGGGAGGAATTTTTGAAATGACTTGAGTCCTCTCAGGGTCAATGATCATCCCTTCATTGGATACTATGAATTCGAGCAACTTGCTTTGTTCCACTACAAAGACAGTTTTTTTGGGATTTAGAGAGATGTCATACTTATTGTAATAACCTAAATTATTTAATTCCAAAATTTCATACAATTAAACATGTAATTCCTTTCAATTTACATAAATAAATCATTCACCATCATATAAGCAAAATATTCAGCAGAGATTAAAATTTATCTACAGCATGAAAATAACTCAACAATTCATAAATAAAAATACCTACTTCTGATGCTAAATCCCGTTGCTTCGTTGGTCCAATGCTGAAGTTGAAACTGTGTCAAACACTGCCCAAAACCGATTTTTCCTCCCTGCCAGCTAGGAGCAGCCTATCTGGCTCCCTATCTCCAGGATACCATAAGGATATCATGGCCCCTATGCCCAAAACCCCCAGCAAACCGGTGCCCCCTGAAATAGTTTCCCAAAATAGAAGAACCCAACAATAGAACCAGAAAATCTGAAATGACCAGAACTACAGTCTCCCCTCCCTGATTCTTCCTTCCCCCTCCTCACATGATGCCTTCCCATCCGCCTCTTTCCCCGTCATATCCTCCCCTTCACCGACTCTCTGCCCCCTGATTAATTTCCTTATCCCTCCTTTATTACCTTATCCCCTTCATTAATATCTTATCCCTATATTTAATATCTTATCCCTATATTTAATATCTTATCCCCTTATTTATTGTTTCTTTCCCCCCCTTCATACGTAAGTCTTTAATTAAATATACTAAAAATTATTAACCCCTTTAATTCATTACTCAATTAATTAATGAGTCAATCAATTAATTAATTAATCATTAATAGATATGAACAAGTAATTAATTAATTAATTAATTAATTAAAATTATTAAGAAATAATTATTGTTTAACTAACATATTAGGATAGTCAGTTTATCAAATTAATTATAATTAATAATCCCTATACAACTATTTAAGCAGGGTTGTTACATACACCCACCGTTCAGGAAACTTCGTCCCGAAGTTAAGGTATCTCATGGTACAAAGGAAAAGAAGCAGGGTTCACACATTCATGACAATTAACCGACACTATTAGTAAGTAAGCTAAGAAAACTCATACATACTAGTGTACATGTACAATAAATGCATGTGTAGCTAGTACATACAAGTCTCATGCATGTACTAATAATCAATAACTATCACCCTTATAGTATTTTATGTATGCATCCAATCCAATCAACAAGACTAGTCTTTTATAAAAGACAATAACCAATCAAATGTTTGCGAAATCCTTTAATTAGAATTATCCAGTTCAACAATTTTATTTAGACAACTGTGGTTTAGTTACAAAAATATGAATATTCTTGAACTATTTCTAGTCATCCTTCCTCCCTAACCTACTTCCATCTCCATTCCTATCCTTCCTCTGCTAGACTATCTTGGAGCATCAACTATATTGACCTAACTCCAAATAGAACCCGCAAGTGGAAGTGTCACTATCTCGACCAAGCTTCCCTACCAGGCAACTGACAATCATCATCACACGTCTTGGGGAGTGTGAGCTAACACCGTCCTCCCATGACTTCAGGTTTCAGAGGATACACAGTGGGAAATGCCTCCACCCCTCCTAATCATAACTAGGGTCCACACCCTACAATGGAATATATAGTGGCACCATGTTGTTGGGGGTTTTGTCATCGTTTATTCGGTTTTGGGCAGTCTCATCACCTAAAATCCTGCACTGGTCCACATATCATAACAATGCATCCAAACCAATATAATTTGACATAATAATATTCGTACCATAATGTTTCTCGGCTAGTGGCCATGATATCCACTTTCATCATCATTATTCCCTGGCTATTTCATAGCCCATAACCTGCAGATTAATCTGTAACACAAACTCATACATTTCTATGCATTATCATCATGTAATTGCATACCATCATCATTTCAATTCGGTATCCTTGTACCAATAATTTAACATCAACATTTTCAAGTTAGAAATAGATCCCATAATATCCCATTATTCAATTCAACACCCATTCATAATATTATCATTTACCAAAATAGATTGCATCATATCCAACATCATTCTAATAGAATTTAAACATTCATAAAAAATTTCATTCTCACAATATGTCGCATCATATACATCATCATAAATAACATTTAAACATTCGTAAAATTTACATTCACATAGTAGATCGCATTATATACATCATCATCAATAACATTTAAACATTCATAAATGTTCATACATCTTAAATTTTCACTGTGAATAGAAAATAAAGTATATATAGTCCCCAGGTAATCCTGTCTGTCTAAGTCAAAAGGTGGTGTTACATACACCCAACCTTCGAGAAACATATTCTCGAGGTGGTAAAAAAAAAGTGAGGGATAGTCTCGTCGTAGTGTCTCGGCATCTTCCCAAGTAGCAGATCCTGGACTATACTTGTCCCATTGGACCTTAACTTGGTCTACCAGACGGTTCCTAAGATGTCGGACTCTACGGTCCAATATGTGTAACAGTTCTACCATGAGGGTTCCCACGTCCGATACCTGCAATTCCTTCCAATTTAGTTTATGTGATTCATCAGCAACATAATGATGTAAAACGCAGAATGAAAAACATTATGAGTTTTATGCAAGTGGGGTGGCGATACGAGGCGATAGACAGCGGGTCCAATTTTCTCTTGGATTACGAGCGATTCTATAAATCAAGGTGACAGCTTTGTCCTTCGACGAGTATGAAGAATTGCTATTAGGCCTAATACAAATGAAAGCCTGGTCTCCCTTCATAGCTTTTAATTAGGTCCTGATAGCGATGCGCATGGCTTTTCGCCTATCCTGCATTAGCCAGCTGGTCTCGCCTAATCACGGATCACTGTTTCCACCATCTCTTGAGATCAATTACGGCCCAACTATTTTCCGGTCTTCTAGTCTATCCCAACTCAATGGTGTGCTACATGGCCTCCCATACGGAAGGCTTAAGGTAGGGTGGAATTTCGATGGAGATATGAAAACTATTATTGTAGGCCAAACTCTCTACCAAAGGTAGGTACTTCCCATTGGGTTTTGATTATCCATGAAATACATCCTAAGTATGTCTTCCATGACTTGTTTTAATCTCTCAGTTTTCCCATTTTTTTTTCAGGATGATAAGTTGTGTTTAATTTCAACTGAGTCCCCAACGTTGAGTACAAACTTGTCCAAAACCTAGAAATGAATCGAGGAGTCCCTATCTGAAATGATCTTCTTAGGTATCTTATACAAATGGATAACCCTCACTTACAAACACTCGTGCCACATGAGTGACATCGTAAATGTCTCTAACGAATAAAATGATCACTCTTAGTTAACTTATCCACTATCACAAAGAATAACATTATTATTATGAGATGGCAGCAACACAACAAAATCCTATAAATGACTTCCCATTTGGACATAGGAACATCGTATGGTTGTAGGAGGCCCTCTGGTGATGGTGATCGGCTTTCACTTGTTGACATTCTAGGCACTTGGCGATGAAATGGACTATCCAGCTTCATACCTACCAAAATGAAGAGCTTCCTCAAGTGTACATCTTCTTCACACTCGTATGTGCGCAATAAAGTGATCTATAGGCTTCCTTGATTATGATGCTTTGAATATCCCCATTCTCGGGGATTACATCCCTTCCTCGATATCTTAACGGTCCGTCTTCTTTCGGACTATATCCTTCATACTTTGGATCTAGCGCCTCCCTTGGGTTTAAGTAACCTTTAAACAATGTCTCCTTGGAGTTGTGTCGACACATGTTCCCTCAGATTAACCTTTAAAGGGTACCAAGGAGAGATACATGGTCTCCTACTCTCAAAGACATGCAGACCACATTTTCCTTTCCCTTTATGTATGAAATGCCAAAATCGTGCTCACTCATAAACTCTCTCCATCGCCTTTGCTTGGAATTTGGATCCCTTTGAGTGAAGAGATGTTTTAAACTTTGATGGTGGGTTTTGAGCTCAAAGTTTCACCCACAAGATAGTGCCTCCAAAATTTTAAGGCTAACACTACGGTTGCCAACTCTAAATCATGAATTACGCGCTATAACCATGTTTCTTCAACTTCCTTGGCGCGCAAGCTATCGGCTCCTCATCTTTTCATTATACGGCCCCAACCCTTGCTTCAAGGCATCGGTGCATCTTATGAGAGTCCTTTCCATATGGGCACTCATAGGGTGAAGCACTGGTTATTAACCTATTAAGCTCAATGAATACACTATCACATTCTTACGTCCATTCATACCTGACCTTACATTTTAAAGTGGTGATGGCTTTCACTAGTTTTGAGAATCCTTCCACAAACCTCGATAATAACACGCTAGCCCTTGAAGCTTCTCACCTCATGGGCGTTTTTCATTACCCTATGCCACTCCATAATGGCTTTACCTTTTCTAGGTCCATAGATTCCTTCATCGAATGATATGACCTAAATAGTGGATCTCTTTACGAAGAACACTTTGACAACTTCCCATACAAGTTGTTCTCCTCTAAGGTAGGACAACACCACTGGCAAGTGTTCCTACGTGTTCTCTTTAAGTTCTTGGAATAGATGAGGATGTCATCTAGAAAGACTTATAAAAAACGGTCTAAGTACTTCAGGAATATAGCGTTCATGAGGCTCATGAATCTTTGCTGGCACGATGGTCAATCAAAGGTACTCACGACAAGCTTCGTAATGTCGACCAAGTTTGAAAGCGGGTTTTGGGATGTAAAGCCTTCCTTAATCCTTAGCGATGATACCCTAATCACAAATCAATCTTTGAGAATCATGCAGCTCCTTTCTTCTGGTCGAAGAGGTCATCTATTAGCGGCATTGGGTACCTATTTTTCAACGTAGCATGGTTCAAGAGTCCCCGTAGTCTATACATAGTTGTAAGGACCCATCCTTCTTCTTTACAAAATTCTGGGGATTGCACCCCAAAGATTGAAACCGGGCCTTATTAGCCCTAAGTCGGTAACTCTTTCCATTGCATTTGCAATTCCTGAAAGTTCCTAAGCGTTGTCATCCCGTCTGAGTCTTTGGAGTGGATTAAAAGCACCTTTACAAAAATTACCGGTGCACCCCAAGGTGAAACACTGGGCCTTATTAGCCCTAAGTCCAGTAACTCTTTCAACTGCATTTGCAATTCACAAAGTTCTAGCGTTGTCATCCGATACAGAGTCTTGGAGATTAGTTCCGCACCAGGTTTTATCTCAATAGTAAAATCAAGCTCCCTCTCAGGAGGTAACCCTGGTAACTCGTTCGGAAAAAAATCCTTAAATTCTGACAGTACCAGGTACTGATCTAATGAGGGTCCCTTCCTTTTGTTCACTGCTTCCACTACATATAATCAACACCCTTGTCTTAAGCATCGCTTAACCTTCATAGTTGATATAAAGCGTACACCCTGAATCTCTACTAGCCTTCCTTCGTCGTCTACACAGAGTACCTTCTTTGCGAAACAATCTACCAAATCTCGATGAGCTACTAACCAATCCATTCCTATGATTAGGTCATATGCCCCGAGAGCAGTGACGCATACCTTCAACCTAGTAGTACACACTTCCAGGTCTACTATACAATTATCAACACTAGGTCCTACCGCTTGTTTTCCGCCCGAAGCCATCTCAACTTGTTTAAAGTCATCATGCTCAAAGGCTGCCAACCCACTCTTTTCTAGTGCAGATGGTGAAATGAAACTATTTATCACACCAGAATCAAATAAAATCTTAACATTGATATGATTTAGTGTACCTGATGACTCCACCACCGTGGATTGATGTTCGGCCTGGCGATTATTAACTACTGCGTAAATATGGTGGCTGCTACTGGCGATATATATATTATTTAATTATCTTAGTTTTAAATCTTTAAAACTAATGTTTAAACTTTAATCTTAATAGCATATATTTAAACCTTTAATTTTAAAAACATAAAACATTAGTCACCATAATTAAAACATAATTTCCTAAATTAGCCAATATAAATTTATAAATTAAACATAAATTTATAAATTTAAAACATGTTTAATTGTTTAATTTCTAAATTTATGAGATCTATTTCTAAATTTATGTTTAATTTCTAAATTTAAAACATGTTTAAATATGTTTATCCTGATTTTTAAAACATAATATATATAATTTTTAGACCTAATATAATAATTAAAATAACTAAATAAAATAATTAAAATAGAATATATATTTTTTTAATTACTTAAATTTAAAACCAATTTTTTTTTTATTATTTTTTTAAAACTAAATGATCGTGGGCCTGGCATGAGGCCCACGTGCCCTCTTATCCCTCCAAAACCCTACACCTAGCTCTCTAAACCCTAAACACATCCTTCTCTAGCAGCTGCTAAGTGTGGTGATACGACCTCTTGCCAAGCATATATTGTTTTACACACTAACTCCGAGTCCACCGAATCCCTGTCCTTGTTGAAGCTCTGCAATGCCCGACCTTCATAAGAGTTTATATCCACCATGTCGGATTTGTCGAGTCCTAGGTCGCGCATTCGACTCTCATTCGCGTCTTTGGAGCTCGGAAAACAACGTCAGGCCACAGGAGAGACCTTCAACAAATGGTTGGAGACGTAAGGGTTATTCGTGGGTTTCCTGTGCTTGAAAATCTCAGACACCTTGCACGACACGAACCTAGAGTCAGAATCCTAAGGAGGTCTGGGCGTTTTAATTTGTGGAGAGTGGAGGTGGCTGTATAATACACAGGCTGGGTGTTTGGCTTGCATGTTTGCGTTGGGCTTGTATTTTGACTTGTGTATCGACTTGTATTGGTTTTTTGTTTGTTTGTTTGTGTAGGGGCGACTCCTTGGTGGATTTGTACTTGGGCACTATGTTCTGGCTGTATGCGTAGCACAAACAAAGATCCATCGTGGGCTCTCCCTCTCAACAGCTTGGGCGTTGTTGATAACTGCTTTGATGGTGAGATTGTGCATATTGCTATTTGTTTTGTAGCTAGGGCCTCAAATTGAATCGAGGTTTTCTATTTTTGAGCTGTTGCAGAAATTATTTTGCCCTAGAATCTCTGCAGATTTGATTTAGGGAAGAAATTTGTGTGTTTTTCCACTATTATATGAACTGCAACAGGGATTTTTTTTTGTTTTAGGCTTGTTTCTATATGTCGTCCCTTGAATATAACCGTAGGAGTAGAGCAGGTTCATATCATTGCTTTTATGTTTGATGAAGGCAAACGTCTGTATCCACCATCCTGAAACCCCATCATTAGATTCACATGTGCAGGATCCATGTGGGATAAAAGTATCCAGACTCGCCTTACCTGTCCGTGCTTCTCCATGGTATTTTTTTTCGTGTTGTTTTGCTGTTGCAGAGTTTGTTTTAGGGCAAATTTATGCTCGCAGGGTCATTTTTCAGTCTTTTGGCTGAAATTTTAGGGAAGAATTTGTTGGGCCTATTTTGGCCTCCCCATAGCTCCTTTGTGTCTTTTTTTTTATTTTGTTCCATTTCTGACAGCGTGCCCTAAATCTTCCCCGCAAACCTAGGGTTTGAGCAAATCTGGGATGTGGGTGGTTAATAGTTTGTTTTTTTTTTCAAATTTTAATAGCTGGAGGCACCGCCCATACAACTGCTGCGACAACCATTTTTGATAATGAAGCAATAAGACACGGAGAGAAAAGTTTGCGTTTGACATTCCATGTTCCATGTTTCAATTTGGTTTATTGAAATCCCATATATACTGGATCCGCTACGACATCCATTTCTCATCATCAGACAACTTACTTCTTCAATCTCCCAGGCCTTCTGTCTCTTGTGCGTCTTCATCATTATATAATCACAAATTCCTGTGATTTTGGTCATAATATCCAGTCTTTCAGTAATTTCAAGCTTCTAGGATTGTTGATTAGTAGTTCAGGCCTGCATCCAATTCAATCAACATGTGATTTATAGCTCATTGGGTATTTAATGCTAGTAGATGCAGGTGGACATTGATTGAGGTTTGCGCATTACAGTTTAGTTGAAGAGTTACAGCTTGTGGGGGTTCCAAAGATTTGAAGCGGTTTGGACCTTGGAGGCCGTTGAGGGCTGCTCTGCTTTGGAATACTGAGATAAATATCAATACAGAGCCATATGTATGTTCTAAAAGCCTCAGTTCCATCTTGTGCTTTTCATGATTTGGGATCTTTCTTACATTATTTGGGGTTTTCTACTATTGTTTCCGTGAATTGAGACCCAACTGCTATTATTGGTTTTATACTTTGGGAGGGAAGCATTTCATATAAAGATATAAATTGATCTGCATATAATAGATATTAGTGGGTTTGTTATGCAGGAGCTGGAGCTGGAGCTAGAGCTTGGCCCTTCAGGCCTAGATTTGAAACAAATAGCTCTGATACCATGTGTAATAACCTAAATTATTTAATTCCAAAATTTCATACAATTAAACATGTAATTCCTTTCAATTTACATAAATAACTCATTCACCAGCATATAAGCAAAATATTTAGCAGAGATTAAAATTTATCTACAGCATGAAAATAACTCAACAATTCATAAATAAAAATACCTGCTTCTGATGCTAAATCCCGCTGCTCCGTTGGTCCAATGTTGAAGTTGAAACTATGTCAAACACTGCCCAAAACCGAGTTTTCTTCCCTACCATCTAGGAGCAGCCTGTCCGACTCCCTAGCTCCAGGATACAGTAAGGATATCCTGGCCCCCGTGCCCAAAACCCCCAGCAAACCGGTGCCCCCTGAAATAGTTTCCCAAAATAGTAGAACCCAACAACAGAACCAGAAAATCTGAAATGACCAGAACTACACTCTCCCCTCCCTTATTCTTCCTTCCCCCTCCTCACATGATGCCTTCTCGTCCGCCTCTTTCCCCGTCATATCCTCCCCTTCACCAACTCTCTTCCCCCTCATTAATTTCCTTATCCCTCCTTTATTACCTTATCCCCTTCATTAATGTCTTATCCCTATATTTAATATCTTATCCCTATATTTAATATCTTATCCCCTTATTTATTGTTTCTTCCCCCCCCTTCATATGTAAGTCTTTAATTAAATATACTAAAAATTATTAACCCCTTTAATTCATTACTCAATTAATTAATGAGTCAATCAATTAATTAATTAATCATTGACAGATATGAACAAGTAATTAATAATTAATTAATTAATTAATATTATTA
>SNQJ01S0007223.1:62214-72857 GCA_010110895.2 Picea sitchensis | reverse complement strand
AGGAATAACCCCCAACATGAACTAGACACATGAACTGGGAATCAAATAAATCCCCTCTAAATCAATAGAAAATAAAAGATAAAAAATGTAAATTGGGAAGGAAGACTAATAAAAACAAATTACAAGAAATGGGCCCCATATGGATCAAATAAAACTAGAGTAGGTCCCTCTCATATATGTACCTAATCCACCACCCATATAGTTCATTCTGAAAATCATATCTTGGAATGTACGAGGCCTCAATAGTAAATGAATGTACCACCTTTTGATAATAAAAAAGACCTATAAGAGAAACTATGTATCATCCTTATACAAGAAACTAAATGTGGCTCTAAAGCCATGTTAAATAGTGACCTCCTTGCAAAGATCTCTAACAACATGGTAGAGGATATGGTCATGGTATCAAATATTGGTTGAATCATCCTGATAGCTTTAACAATGGTAGATAATTTCATCTTGGAAACCTTCTTCGAAATTAGATCCAAGGATCAAATCAAAATCAACAATGTGTATGAACCCCTAGTGCCCCACCTTAAAGGATCCTTCATCAATTCCCAAAAAGAATTGGGATAAATGATATAGGGACAAAAATGAATTATTGGGGTAAAATTCAACATCATAACATTCCTAGGAGAAAACATGAGAGGGATCAGGAAATTGGGAGAAGAAAATCAGTGTTTTAAACAAGTCATCAACTCTCTAAAGGTCGTAAACATTCCCACACTAAATGAGTTCTACACTTAGAACAACAAGTGATGGGGTACCCAAAGAATAGTAGTAAGAGTGGATATATTATTTCTCTGACAGGCGTTTTGGAAAAATGTTACAATGTAGTAGCAGAGGTGGTACCTAGTGTAGGCTCAAACCATTGGCCCATATCCATGCAATGCGATAACAACAAAACCCCACAAGCCACCCCATTCAAGTTTAATAAATTTTGGCTCACTCACCCACTCTCTAGAAAAAAATGGGGAATGGTGGAAGTAGGAAAACAACATCCAAGGAACCAAAATATACAAACTCTGGAAAAAAAAAATCAAACACATTAAGTACAAACTAAAATAATGGAAAAAAGTGGAGTTCATAAACATCTTCAAAGATGAATGACAATTAGAGAAAAAGTTATTTTAATACAATAAGAAATAATGGGCATGGGAATGACTAAGGACCTCAAAAGATAAGAGAATATCTTGATGGAAGGCATCACAACCTGCAACCAGTAATAATAATGTCTATAGAACAAAAAATCTAGAGTTCATTGGCTCAAAGAGGGTGGAAAAAAATGTGATTCTTCCACCAAACCACTATGCAAAGGAGAAATAACAATAAAATACACTTCCTAGACAATGCATAAGGAACCAAAATACAAAGGCATAAATAGATAGAATGGGATCTCACCGACTACTTTGGCATCCTTAAGGAACATCCCTAGAGGACAAAAGTTGAGAAATGGAAGCATCCTTAGGAACATCCCCAAATTTTCCAAGAATGAGTAAAGCACCCTTGTTATGTAGAAAATAAATAATGAGGATATCACTAAGGTTGTAAAATACATGGCCTCGGGATAGGTCCCAGGATTAGATGGGTTCATAATAGGATTCCTTCAATTCAGATAAGAGGACATTAGAAAGGAAGTCTATGTATTGGTAGAAGATTGCATATGAACAAGGGGACTTTTCAAGGGTTTCTGTGTTTCCTTCCTAGATCTCATCCAAAAGGAAGGTGAAACATACTCAATAGACAAATTTCACTCCATCTCCCTTTGTAATGTCATCTACAAGATACTTACCAAGGTTATAGTGAATCGCCTCAAGCCAATCATGCATCAAATCATCTCACTAGAGCATAGAGTATATATCGAAGCCATGCAAATCCTAGATGGTATCATAACTAACCCATGAAGAAATCACCACAAAAAAATAATCTAGGTATGTTAATAAAATGTTTTATGTCAAAATCCTTTGATACAGTAAATTGGAAGTTCTTAGAAAACATCCTAATGGCCTTCAACTTTCTCACATATAGACTGGATGGGTATTAAAACTAGTCTCCAATGACTTCTTGTTAGTCTTGGTTAATGGGGTTTCCTTGGTACCTTTAATCCCCTCAAAAAGGGATAAGGTAAGGTGACCCCCTATCCCCTTTCATTTTTCTCCTCATAGTGGAAGTCTTGGGACTCTCTCTAAACATAGAAATAACTAGAAATTTGATTCAAGACCTCAAATTATCTAATGAAAGAGAATTCATCTCCCATATTCAATTCATAGATGCCAACCTGCTTCTAGTAACCTCCACCTCCAAGGAAGCCAAAACATGAGATTATTTCTGGACACATTCTTGCTAGCCTCAAGGTGGTCAAATTAACAATGCCAAATCACAAATATCTTTTTCAACACCAAACCATCCATCCAATCCAATATCTATTGATCTGGATTTATGAGTGAAACAAAAGGAATAACATATATCCAGTGAACAATAACTTCTATTGAATAAATAAAATAGGTTGAAACTGTAAAATTGCAAAATTGAAAACAACTTGCTTGAATGGTGGTAGCTATCTTTGCAAAGAGATGTGGCTTCTATGCACATACGTATGAGTAGAATGATTACAATGAGGTTCCAAAGGCCTTTTTAACATTACTCATGAATGCAAAAACTCTAGACATCCAAAAACCTAACCCTAGAAGATGAAACACCAAAAGTTATGTGGGCCCCGATGGGTAAGTTGGTACTTCAACTTCTCGAGGTCTTAACATTTGCATATGACCTCCATTTTAGGCATGTGATAGCCCGTTGGAAAGGTATTTTCGAGAACTACAAATTATGCCATCAAAATATTATTTTGTCTACAGATTGACTGTGGCAAGACAAAAAAACATTGTTCAGGGCCCCAAAACGCCCTGGAAGTACATAAATATGTGATCTCATGAAAACTTCCAAAATAATCCAGTTGGATTAGGTGGGAGGTCACCAATATCCACTTGGAAGCTGTGTAGGGCTTCAAACAACCCTGAAAGTGTAGAACCCACAATTACAAAGAATTACAGAAGAACATGTTGAACTAACAAATTTCAAGAGGAGCCAGTTGGAATAGGTGGGTGGCCACCAATATCCACCTGGATTGGTATTCCCCCCTTAGGAAGAAACAATATCCATTGCGTTGAGTGCCCCCATCAGGCGAGGAAATTTTTTTTGAATTTGGCCTCGGGTGAGCCACTTGCCTTGGTGTAGGAGTTGCCCTGCCTTGACAACACGATAAAGTTGGATCCTCTTTTGGAGAGTGTCATTGACCTGTGTGTCCACTATCTGATCAGTGGATGCATGTTCCATGCAGTCATGGTTGAGATCTATTGGTGTCAATTGTTCTGTGATCTCTGAGGTGTCTAATAATGGTGGAAAATATGGCCGAAGGAGGTCCACATTGAACATTGGGTGCAAGCCAAGGAAGGGTGGAGTGTTGATCTCAAAAGCATTGCTACCAACAACCTTGGTGATAGTGTAAGGACCATACCGAAGTGGGTGGAGCTTCCGATGGGGCTCTGTAAGGTGCTCTTTATACAAATGTAACCAGACCTTGCTCCTACCTGGAACCGGTGCAGTACCCGGTGTTGATCATGGCACTGCTTGTACTTAGCATTGGATTTATGCAAAATCTCATGGACATGTTGGCGGATGTGCTGAATCCTCTCAATGAATATGATGGCTTTGTACGCTTTAGACTGAACATGGAAATATTATTCCTGTGTGGTTGCAAGAGGTAGTGCAACATCAATGGGACCCAAGGGTTGGAATCCCAGCCCCACCTGAAATGGGCTATGATCGGTGGAGCTATGAAGAGCCCTATTGTAGTTGTGATGAACATAGGGAAGAATCGCATCCCATGTATGTGGATGCTTAGAGTTTTACATGCGCAGGATGTGCACAATCATCTGATAGACGACCTATATCTGGCCATCGTTTTGGGGGTGGAAAGCAGTGGATTTAGTGAGCTTGTTGTCCAACAATGACCAAAGACTCGACCAAAATGTGTTGAGGAACCTATTGTCCCAATCTGAGGTGATGGTATGTGGTATCCCAAAATGGGCCCACACCCGTTCGAAGAATATCTTGGCAGTATCTGTCATTGTGATGCTCTTATTGCAGTCTGTGATAATGACCATCTTTGAAAATCGATCAACCACCAAAAATAAAAAATCATTGTTGTGCTTGGTAGACGGAATGCCAGACATGTAATCCATCGAGATGGATTCCCAAGGCCTATCAAGAGTAGGAATAGGGGTGTATAAGCCTTGCTTATTGATGGTTAGCTTGGAAATGGCACAGAAAGTGCAAGATCTGATATACTTTATGACGTCTTGTCGAATGTTTAGCCAATAAGATTGTTTTTGTAGAACAACCATAGTTTTCTCCACGCCAAAATGTCCTGTCATCTGACTGTAGTGAGCCTCCCAAATCAGCTTTGCACACTCTCTTGTGGGAACACAGAGGTGGCCGAGATGGAATAGTTGTCCATCTTGTATGTGAAAATCGGTGACATTCACTCTTGTACCCAAGAATTGATAGGTAGTGGCGAAGTCAGGGTCACATTGATAAAGTTGGGGATGCTCAGATGCCTCATGCCCACAGGAATAGAGCATTGTGGTGAGTGGAGCAATGCGAGGGCAACTGAGGTAGTCAGCAACATGATTTGTGCTCCTTGTTTTATACTTGATGTTGATATGGAACTGTTGTAGGTATGTGGACCACTTTTGATGGTGGTCGTTCTGCAACTTCCTCCATGTCTGTATGAACTGCAGAGGCTTGTGATCAATGTGGATAATTGTCTCCTTTCCCATAATGTAATTTTTCCATTGACGACAAGCTTGCACAATGGAATACATTTCTTTGTCATAGGTGGGGTATTTATGGGCATTATCTGAGAGTGTCTCACTATGGTATGCTACTGGATGACCATGATGAGTGAGAATTGCACCTACATCATAGTCAGAGCCATCAGTCTCAATCTCGAACAGTTGTTGCAGATCAGGTAAGAAGAGTATTGGACCTGAGAACAAGCGATGATTTAGATCATCAGATGTTTATTATTGTACCTCCCCCCATGAAAAATTGTCCTTGTCACCACCGTTGGTTACTTGGTTGAGGTCCAATGCAATATGGGAGAATCCCAACATGAACCTTCGGTAGAAGTTGGCAAATCCCAAGAAGATTTGAATCTCGGTTAGTGTGGTCGGGACTGGCCAATCACAAAGGAATTGGATCTTAGTTGGATCCACATGTACCCCATGCTCATAAACAATCTATCCCAAGTATTGGACTATGTTCATGCCAATGGAGAATTTTTCCAAGTTGGCATATAACTTGTGTTGTCGCAAAGTGCCCAAAACCTATTGAATATGTTGCATGTGTTCCTCCCAAGCTCTATTGAATATGAGGATGCCATCCAGATATACCACCACAAAAGAGTTGGTGAAGGGTCTCAATACATCATCCATCAATCTCATGAAAGTTGCTAGTGAATTTGTTAAGCCAAAGGGCATGACCAACCATTCAAAGAGACCTTCTTTAGATTTGAAAGTTGTCTTCCATACATTAGTTGGTTCGACGGGAACCTGGTGGTAGCCAAACTTTAGGTCAAACTTGTTGAAGAACTTTGCACCCTTGAATTGGTCAAGAAGGTCATCAATTCGAGGAATTGGGTACCTATTGCAGATTGTGATTTTGTTTAATGCTCTGTAATCAATGCAGAGCCACCAAGTCCCATCTTTCTTCTGCACCAGCATAATTGAGTTTCCGCAAAGGGTGGAGTTGGGTCAGATGTGCCCCTTTTGAAGCAGCTCTTGGATCTGGCACTTGATTTCATCATTTTCCATCAGTGAACGACGATAGAATGGTCCATTAGGCAGCGGTACATCGGAGGTTAGATCAATTGGATGCTTGACTTGGAAGTGTGTTGGTACCCCGGTGGGTGAGGAGAATATGTCTCTCTACTCTTCCACTAGCTCGTCCACTTGCTTCTGCTACAAAGAGAGGATTTGTGTAGAGGTCATGGATGTAGCAGCGACCTTCTTCTTACTAGGAGCATGGATCACAAAGAAGATTAACTTCCCGGTCTGTGAAATTACCTTACTGCATTGCTTACAAAGATTAAAGAAATAGCGGTAGGCAGCGTTGCTTATAGTATCTTTTACAATTGTTTGCCCAACGTAATAATAACACTACGGGGTTTAGACTCATACACAACATGTCACTTTCAAAAATATGGTTGGCCTAAAATAACATCACAAATTTTAAGGGGAGAAATATCACACAATACCTCTTCTTTGAAGGGCTTGATGTTGTAGGGAAGATGATATTATTGGCTGACGTAGAGATCTCATCCTTGGCGAAGTTATTCGATGGTTTAGGGTTGCGGGTGTGGTGTTATCAGCAAGTCTAGCCGCTTGATGACCTCTATTGAAATCAAGTTCTTATGAATGTATCTATCGATAATGAAATGCAGCGGAGTCCCCTTTACCCACATCTATGAGTGAAAGAGGTGTTCCCCTTCCTCTGGTTCTTCTGGTTCGTTTGGTTGGAATTTGGCGGTAGCGACAGTGTCAATGGGTTCCCATTTTCTGGATTTGATTCAGAGTCAGAATCTTTCTCTAACTTAGAAGCTTTCATCTCAACCACCAGTGATTGCTTGGAGAGACATTCTTCGATGTTGTGCCAAGGGATTTTATAGTATTCACACCATTTTCCCATGTCCTTCTTCGACTTCTCATTACCCTTCTTGGGTTGCGGCTTGGACTGGTTTTCCTGAGAGTGGCCATCTTTTCTCTATCTTTTTTTTTGTGGGTTAGAGTTTCCTTTGCCCTACTTCAGCTATGAGGAGTTTGCAGATACAAACTCTTGCCTCTTCTACTTAAATTTTTGCTCGATCTTAACAACATATCTATAAGTCGCAGCTAATGATGCAATGTCCAGAAACTCCATTTTTGTTTGAATGTATCTATGAAAAAAATCGCAGTATTTGAGGACCAAATGTTGTTCAAAGTCTTTGATACCCAATTTGGTGGGCAAGCTATGGAAAATATTGGTGAAATCTGGTACTATCTGGTCCCTTTCTTGGCACAGTGTGGTCCATCTCGTGTACTAGTCCTCATAGCTTCCAATAGGGTAGTACTATTCTTTAATGGAATCCTTGAAGGAATCCCATGTGGGGGAGACCAAAAATATTTCATATTCCTCTATGGCCCTTTTCTTAGAGTAAGTATCCCACTAGTCCTTAACATGGGCGATGGCCTTGAGGAGTGAAAAAGTAACATTTTTCCTGTTGGAAAAATTGTGGACCGAAAAATATCCTCGATCAGATTCAACCATTTATCTACAACATCTGCATCTATCATTCCTTCAAATAATGGAATATCAAAATTTACTTGTACCTTGAAGGGGGTTGCATGGCCGCTTGATGAAGATGCATCTCATGTGGGCAGTGGTTGAAGGATCTATGCAAAGTTGTCCATCATTTCATTCATTTGTCATGTAAGGGATTTCTCGAGCAACATTTTAAAAGGATCTCCTGCTCCATCATCTTTCTTCTCGTCCCCCATGGGTTGTTGTCGGGCTCAGCATAACCGATCTTGCAAAGGCTTGACTAGTTCGAGTCCCAACTTCTTGTACCCAAATTGTGTCAGGGACATGCACGAAGAAAAATAAATGAAGAGCAGACCGCTATGATACCACTGATCTAGATTTATGAGCAGAATGAAAGGAATAACATATTGAATACAATAACACTGAGATACATAGAACAAAAAAAGATATCCAGTGAACAATAACTTCTATTGATAAATAAAATAGGCCGAAACTATAAAACTGCAGAACTGAAAACAACTTGCTCGAATGGTGGTAGCTATCTCTGAGAAGAGATGTGGCTGCTAAGCGCATCCGTTTGAGAAGAATTTTTACAATGAGGCTCTGGAGGCCTTTTTAACATTACTCATGAATTCCAAAACCCTAGACATCCAAAAACCTAACCCTAGGAGATGAAACACCAAAATTTATGCGGGCCCCGATGGGTAAGTTTGGTACCTCAACTTCCTGGGGTCGTAACTTTTTCATACGACCTCTTTTTTAAGCATGTGATAGCCCATTGGAAAGGTATTTTCGAGAAATACACATTATGTTGTCAAACTCTGACTTTGTCTACAGTTTGACTATGGCAAGCCAAAAAACCATTGTTCAGGGCCCCAAAACGGCCCTAAAAGTACAGAAAGATGTATTGTCATGAAAACTTCCAAAATAAGCCAGTTGGATTAGCTGGGCGGCTACCAATCTCCACCTGGAAGCTGTGTAGGGCTTCAGACAGCCCCGAAAGTGTAGAACCCACAATTACAAATAATTACAGAAGAACGTGCTGAAATAACAAGTGTCAAGAGGAGCCAGTTGGAATAGATGGGTGGCCACTAATATCTACATAGATCATCTATAGATTTTTAGGCTTCCAAAGGGATACCTTTCCATATAAATACCTTGGCCTCCCCCTCTGAAACTCCTCTTGGAAAGATCTACTTTATAATATGGAACAACATCTTAACAGTTAGACCTGTTGTTACCTTTCCCTAGTAGGAAAATGTAGCTTAATGATGTCTATCCTCTTGTCCTTGCCCCTATATCTCTTCTTTTCCCAAGAAATCACCCCAAAAATCATCAATGCAATCATATCCATGTAGAGATCATTTATTTGGGGTGGTGTAGACATGAAAAATAAATGGGCTTGGTTGCTTGGGACCAAGTATGCATTCCCAAAAAATTGGGAGGCCTTGAAATTAGATACATATACCTCATGAACAAATATTTGAAAGGTAAAATCTATGGTGATTGATAAAAAATAAATCTCTTTAGGAGAGGATCTAGAAAGATAAATAGGTAGAAAACTACATAGAATACACTTTCATCACATTAGACAAACAGTCCATGGGATCCCTTACCTAGACTAATTCATGGAAAAATAGGGATCTAGTGCAAAACTATAGTTTTAAGGGAGATCAAATATGGAACATATACCTTAATTTGGGAATAGTCATGGTAGCAAAGAGAAATCTTAACTTTTGAACACATCCTACCGGAACAAGATCTACATCAAAGAGTAGGAGGAGGAAAATCCAAAACCTCATGCATCGCAACAACACTCAATCTACTACTAATGACCCCTAACAACTGACCTACAGAATTAGAAAAAGTAAAGAGAAGTATTCTATGGGAAATCCTTTAAGATAGAAAATTTGGGTTCAAAAGAAGAAAGGACATTCTACAATGGGATTGAAATGAACACGCTCATACATAATGAAGGAAGCTTACTTCTTGATAGTAAATAAGTTAGAAGTAGACCATATCAATCTCAAGGAAAATATATGGCAACCAACCCTTTTTCTAAAGGTGGTGACCTTCCAATGGAAAATAGTAAGAGAAAATTTCCTCACATGGGATAAAGTAAGACTTGAAGGGTTTTAGAGACTCTTGAGATGCTTCATGTTCCAGCAAGTAGAGAAAACCAGTGAACACCTCATCAATCATTACATCATAGTGAATTAATTATAGGAGAAGGAAACCACCTTCTTTATAAAATCAAACAAAGCATGCAACTAGAAACTCTATAGCACTATAGACAACACCCTTTCATCTACCTTACCCTTAACACATCATGCATCTTTTTCCCAAACTTCCTCCTGTGGGAAAATTGGAAGCACTGCAACCATAGGATTTTTAGAGATCAGTTAGAAACAAAAACATACTTTAGCAAATCATAGAAAATAATATCAAAGAAACAATTAAAGTATTTGAAGAAAAACATACTTTGGCAAATCCTAGAAAATAATATCAAAGAAACAATTAAAGTATTTGAAGATAAAAATACAAGAGAAACACACCCAAACAATGAGCATAGAATTATTGACACTTGGAGAATCGAACCCCACCCCAAGAAAGAAAACTCAAACACACAACCATCAAGGCTAAAATACCTAAGCATTGGTCTCGACCTTCCTGATCCGGATTTTATGAGCAGAACAAAATGAATACGGATTATTAACAGGTGCTTAACACAAAATAACAGAGATACAGTAAAACTGGTTTTCTATTCAATAATGAAATAAGCTGAAATTGTAAAATGCAACGGAAACAAACTTGCTGGAATGGTGGTGGCTTATCTCTGAGAAGAGATGTGACGGTTGCGCGCATTCGCAAGAAGAAAGTTACAATGAGGTTCTGAAGGCCTTTTTACAATAAACAAGAATTTCAAAAATCCTAGACATCCAAAAACCTAACCCTATGAGATGAAACGTCAAAAGTCATGTGGGCCCTGTTTGGGTAAGTTAGTACATCAATTTCCCGGGGTCGTAACTTTTGCATACGATCTCTATTTTAGGCGTGTGATAGCCCGTTGGAAAGATATCGTCGAGAAGATTCATTTTGGGGGCTCAATCATGTTTTCAACTATCATTGAGGAGCTCGATCCAGAAAAACCTTCATTTAGGCCCTCAAAATGGCCCCGGAAGTTAAAACTGCTAAAAATAATAAATTGCCAAAATTGTCAAAAAACTGTTTTGAGTTAGTTGAAAAAGGTGGGTGACCACCGATATCCATCTGTATCACTCCCCCTC
>SNQJ01S0007223.1:46200-60697 GCA_010110895.2 Picea sitchensis | reverse complement strand
TAATCTTAGTAGTAAGAAAATGAAGGAGAGAAATAAATTGGATATTGCAGTTAATTGAATGATATTCCTTGTGCAATTACAGACGTTGGACGAGGCCATCCTGTAATTGAAATCAATCTGTGCAATCTTAACTTGAAAGCAGTCTGCGCCTCTGCGGAGAATTTTTTATTTAAGAACACAGTGGTGGAAATGTGAGAGAAATTTGGAGTGCCGTGTTCAAGCGGATGAGGAAGAAAATACAAGGTTGGGTTGACTTGACTTTGGAATTTAGTGCCTTTTTTGAGGTGTATAGCTGGAAATTGTGTATCTTTAATATTGGAAAAGTAGGTGCGAAAGAGCTTTCACAAGTCAACTTGTCGAACAGTCAAAACCACCGATCACCAATAAGTATCGTTTAATCATTTCTGTTTCGTCGAACAATATTTCTGTAGAAAGGTAAGAGAAATTTGAGGTGCATAAAACACAGGTAAAAAGGTAAGGGAAATTTGGAGTGCCGTGTTCAAGCGGACGAGGAGGTAGAGACAAGGGCGGCTTGACTTGACTTTAGAATTCAATGCGGGAATTTTTTATTTAAGAACACAGTGGTGGAAATGTGAGAGAAATTTGGAGTGCCGTGTTCAAACGGATGAGGAAGAAAATACAAGGTTGGGTTGACTTGACTTTGGATTTCAGTGCCTTTTTTGAGGTGTAGAGCTGGAAATTTTGTATCTTTAATATTGGAAAAGTCAAAATACATGTGAAATGTTTATAAATATATATGGTCTAAGTTAATAACTATAATTGATGGTTTGGTAGGGGTAGAGTAGTGGTATTACTGTTGATGACACTTGGACTGTGTTAGTTGAGGGAGTAAATGGACATCCAAATTTCAAAGCTTCAGTCGGGTCTTCTTAGCTTAAGCCTCCAACTTTACTCTGTGAGTGCTATTTCTAAGTTTTCTACTGATTATGGCTGGAGCTTGGATCTTGGATCTGCTCAACTTAAAATTTATAACAGTAAAATTTACACATAATATACAAATATTTTGACATTTATGATTCTGGGTAAAACATTGAAACTTGAAAATTGGAGTTGTTGAGCATAAAATTTATAGAAGTGAAATTTACACATAATTTACAAAATATTTTTACATATATGATTCTGAGTAAAATTTAGACATAAAAATAAATTAACAGTTATCAAATTTTCTCTTTACAAACTGAGTGAGTAAATTTGAAATTACAAACCTAATTCATCTTTTTAACGGTTAAGTAAATTTAAAATTTCAGGCCTTGTTCCTAGAAGGAAGGCTGAGCTTGTTCTATTATCATCACCAAACACATAAAAAATCTTTATAATGGTCAAAGTCGCGACTAGATTTTGTTTATTTATTTTTATGTCCTTGCAATACATATAGTGGTCTACGCCATGTCCATTAAACTCACACTACATAGGTTATATTCGCCCCTTTAAGTTTACATTAGGCGTTCGCTAAAATTATTTACGTTATTTTGTTATTTTTAAGTTTTTCTGCATTCTTATTGGTTGTTGAGAAGATGATGTAGGCCTTGGGTTTTGTAGTTCAAGAGGGTGGGTGATAGTCGTTCATTTGTATTTATTACATTACATGTATTAAGTTGGGTGTTGTCTAACTATTTTACGAAATGGTTTTTTTTTCATCTGGTGACATAAATATGCACGAAATCACTATTTTTTGTTGTTTAAATTCAGTTTTGAATGCAGAAATAGATTCAGCATGTTGGAAAATCCCTAGGGCACTCGGATTATACAGAAATAATCACTTGAATCTGCGTATTTAACAATTTTCTGTTGGATTTCGAGCAAATGTCTCCAGGAAAAATCACCAGAAAACCTTTATTTCGTAGAACGTTTAGCCTATGGCATTAAGTTGGTGGCAAGTACCCTTAACGTGGAGGTTTCTTCTTTCTATTTTATGGTTTAAACATTCACTCCGATTAAAGCCATTAACAGGGTAGGCATAACCATGTGGTTTTGGGTTTCTTGTTTCTTTGTTGAAGAGTTTGGGCAACTCTCTTATCTTGTTCTATACCATTTGTCAGGTATATTGTTATGGAGGTCGATGGGGGTGGTGGCGTGTTGGTGTGGACTTACTTTGCTCGATTATGGCTTTGCTCGTTGCTCTCGTTGGCATTGTCGCTTTGCATATTCATGTACATTTTATTATGGGTAGGTTTTGTTGGAGATGTGTTATATTCTTTGCATGTGGGCTACGCTAGGTTCAAATCTAATAACCACACTAGTGGGGGAAGGGGTGCACAGGGGAGCATTAGACCCCCTTAAGCGCGATGATAGCCCCAACTTGTGAGGATTTCAGTTAGTTTCCCGAATTTATTTTTTTGAGTCCATTTTTTGCCATTTTTGTGCTTTTCGGCCAATTGTTTTTTTGATCCATTATAGTCTAATCACAATTAATGGATTAGGGTTGTTATCTGCTTTGAGTTAGTAGATTAAGGTTTTGGATGTTGTAGAATACCTAAATATTGTATTGTGAATGGTCAAGTTAAATCTAATGAAAAAGATAGAGGTGCAACTCGAACTAAGGTTAACTTTCCCAAATAAGGGTTTCCATGGTAAATCTTTGTGTATTGTGTGTGTGCCATTGTTGTTTTTTCTACTTTGCTTAAGAATATGTATGCATTGCTTCACTTCCATAGATATAAAACTTACATTTGATATTAGAGAGAGGTTATTGGCTTCAACGGGAGGTCTTTGTTCCTAGGGTTTAGCTTGTTCTTGACAGAGCAAGTTTATCTTGGGTTTGTAATAAACCTAGTTTTAGTGGGAGCTCTATGGCAATGAATCTTGTGTGGAAGGGAATGTCAAGCAATTCCATAATTGAGATTGAGAAATTTAACGATCAAAGCTTTGAGCCACTGAAGCTAAAAACGAAAGTTATTCTTGTAAATAGAAAATAGTAGGTTGTTGTGGATCCAAGTATGAAACCTTCTAGTACATCAAAAGAAAACTAGGAGAAGATGAAAATAAAGACAAGAAGTACAATTCAACTCTGCCTCTCATATTTAGTGTTGTTGAATGTATTTAGGGAATACAATGCAAAGACATTGTGAGATTGTTAGGGAATTTGTATCAATCAAATACCCTAGTAAGCAAGTTGTTTCTTTGAAAGACATTGTAGATCATCTTTGGATGTATGATAGCAACTCTGTCATGGAGCATCTAAATTCCTTTAATACTTTGGTAAGTCAACATGTCTCTATTGATAATAAGATGGAGGAAGAAGATGAGTTTATTACCCTGTTATTTCTTTCCTGAACTTTTAGGATAATCTAGGTGTAGAAATTACTATTACTACTCAATTCACATTAAAGTTTGAGGATGTAGTTGCATCCTTGTTATCAAACAAAATAACGAGAAAATCTGTGGAGGGTATGGCCAAGGATACCTTATTTGTGAGAGATTTCCCTAAAAATAAAAATAAAAATAAGTCTTCATGGGGTGGATCTAAATTTAGAGGCAGATCTAAATCTCTAGAACAATATATAAGAAAATCATGGAAATGCAATAAAGTTGGGCATAGTTATAAGAAAGATTGTAAATAAAAAAATGTTGATAAAAGCAAGGGATCTAATGATGCTCCTTTTGCAGAAGGAAAGACCTCCTTAGAAGAAGGAGGGGATGTGTACTTGGCATCTACAAGTACACATTCAGAACATGATGCATCATTGATTAACTTATGTGCATCTTTTCATATGACTCCTTACAGGAAGTGGTTTTGTGAATATGAAAAGTATAATTGAGGCAATGTCTTCCTAGAAGATGAGTCTACAACCAAAGTATTAGAACGTGGAAGGGCTCACTTATTGCCTAAACATGGATGGGTTAGATTCCTTCCTGGTGTTCTCATATTCTAGGTTTGGCTAGAAACCTAATATCTGTGAGTAAGATGAGTGATGCAGGTGTATATACTATATTTGAAAAGGATACATGCAAAATGATTCAAGAAGCAATGGTGTTGAAGGGAGTTGGGATTGGAACTTTGTATAAGATGTTGGGAAGAACTATTATTGATGGGTGTAACAATACCATTATTCCTCATAATGAAATTGATAGAACTCCTACTATTCCTGTAGAGAAGATAATGCCATGGCATCAGAGAATGAGACATATTGGAGAGAGGGACCTTCATGTTTTGCATAGTAAAAGTTTGGTTGAAGGTATCTATAATTTTCTTTAGATTTTGATTGAATCTTTGAACACTATGTATATGGTAAACATGATTGGGTGAGATTCCCTCTACTACAACAAGGGAAAAAGAGATCTTGGAGTGTATACATGGTGATGTGTTTGGACCTGTACTTGTTCCATCTCTAAGACAATTTCTATACTATGTCTCATTTATAGATGATTTCTATAGAAAAACATAGTTGTTTTTCTTCAAAAAGAAATCAGAGGTTTTCAAAAAATTCAAAGAGTTCATAGCTCTTGTATAAAATCAAACAAAGAAGAAAATAAAAGTGTTGAGGATTATACTAATTATACATCTAGTTATTATATGTTTAGTCATTATATGTATTTATTATATTTAGTTGTAGCTTCTACTAATTTTATTTTATATGTATTTAGTTGTTATATATATTACACATAGCAGATACTAATTAATTATTCAGATTATTAGGTTATTGTGCATATAACATATAGCACCTAGTTATTGTTTATTAGATACCTATATTGAATGACGCAGACCCCTGAACCCTCAAGTTGAGCGCTCACAGGATCGTTCAAATATCCTTGAGCCGAAGTGGCTCTTTCGGATCACTATCAGAACCTTCAACGAATCGGTCCACAGGTCCTTATGAAATCCCCTTATGTCAACAGGCACAAGGTACGAGCTTCACCTCCACATGACCACAACTGGCCCTGGCCCAAGCGTCTTTCACAACTTGTAATCTTGTGAATTGAAGCGTTGAGCTCTCGTGCTCTTTTCCTACGAAATCCTAAGATGTGATAGGAAACTATGGGCTGACCCCTCGATGCGTGGGTACACGCCACCTGTCACCCTTGCGGTCCCCACCTGACAAATGTACCACGCATTCACATGAGCCCTTGGCTCTTGCCACTTCGCAACTCCTACAGTTGAAACTGACTCCTTCGTTTCTCAACACCCGAAGTGCCGAAATCCCAAAACTCCACGTCAATTCCTGTCGCAAATCACAACTTCGGGACTTTCATTCCACTGCGCTCAACTCCTTATCGTCAGGATCCCTGAAATGTCGAAACGATCTGACGGCTTGTGCAAAGCATGATCAACGGTCCACGTTGATTATGGATCCTAGAGTGACGAGTTTTCCTGCCTCTAATCACCCTGTGACTTCTCTGGATCCTATGGTCCTCGCGACTTTGCGAATTCTCCACGGAGAATTATGACCGCTCGTCTCCTCCTTGACAGCTTCTACGAAATAAACCAATGTTCCTTCGCTGGAACTTAACCTCTGCACGAAGATTCTACTTCCTGCCTTCCTTCAAAGTATTTCAATCTCCGTCCTCCTTTGAAGTGTTCAAAGGTGCTATCCCTTCTGAGATTTCTCTGGTAAATTCAAGCCTCAAAAGGACTCCTGCACGCACTCCTTGTGACAATCCTTCAAATACTTCTAAGTATTTGATTCCTTCGACTCTGTGCACCTTCTGCAACAACAGTCTTTCAACTCTCCCCTTGGTTGATAAGTCCTAGCTTTCAACCAGCTTGCGCACACCTTGCACGACTTATGTGCTTCACTTGCACTTCTGTTGGAATGAGAACAACGATATCCCTCCTGAGCTTTCATAGATAAACTCCAAAACTTTGTCAACGCACTCCTTGCAAACACTACACTACACTCCTTGCAGGAATTTTTTCTCAGGAAGAGAAACAATTGAAACTCATTCTCTTTCTCTCTCAGACTTCAAATATTCAACATGAAATCATACATAAAACACAGCATAGCATCACAACAAATGCATAACAGAGAGAATAAACAACTATCAGCATACCAGTCAACATGTATACACAGAAAACATCATAACACCATGAAATCTTATTCAAAGCTTCATATATTAATTCAAAGCTCCTGTACATGGGTTCTTCTCTATGGCTCTCTTCTCCCTTCTCTATGCTAATGATACAATTAACAATACAATGATACAAGAATGAGGGTGTCTATATCCGTTTTCCCTCCTATGCTCTAAAACTGTCTAATCTATCATTCAAACCTACCTACTTTCATTAATAGGGCTTAAATTCCTTAACTTTCTACAGATGAGAGAAATTGCTCAAGATCTGTTTACAACCTCCAAGATATAAATGGAAAGTATGCCTTCTAGCTATTACATTAACCCCCGCTCCTTTAAACTTTCAAAACATTTCAAAACGTGAAAAACGTGTGTTGTGCTTTCCAGCTTTCCTTAGCCTCCGCGCTCGCTTGACTGCTTATGATGCTCCTGCATCATACTCCCTCGCTTGAAAATTTTCATGAACTCCTATTCATGAGCTCTTGCACGGCCTGTCCATGCTTATGAATTTTTGCTTCATCTTCCTAACTGGCATCTTCAACTGGATGTCCCTTCCACTTGACCAAGTACTCAAAATACTCTTTTCTCCTGGTCCTTTTACTAACCCTCTTGTCAATTATTCTTTCCATCTGTGGCTTTTCATCTACAGGAATTTGTTTGGTCCACTGAATTTATTTATGTTCATCCTCTACTCCTGCTTTAGTTCTATAAGGGTACAAATCTGAGATGTTGAATATCGGTGAAATTCTGATCCCATCGGGTAATTCAATCTCATATGCATTTGCCCCAAATTTCTTTATGACCTTGCATGGTCCAATCTTTTTCATTTTTAGTGTATTGTATGTTCCCCTTGGGAACCTCTCCTTCCTCAGATGTGCAAGAATCAGATCACCAACTTCAAATTGAAGTTCTCACATGTGTTGATCTACTCTGCGCTTATACTCCTAGCTGGAACTTTGCAATCGCTCCTTGACTCGTCTGTGAAGCTCCTTCATTGCTTCTGCAAAGTCCTTTGCACTAGCACTTCTGAATTCAGTTTGTTCCATATCTTTTAATTCAGAAACTCCCCTTGGTTGCATTCCATATGCAATTTGGAATGGAATCTGCCCTATGCTTCTATTGATGGAATCATTATAAGCAAATTCCGCCTGTGGCAGAATGTGATCCCACTGACTATGGTGTTCAGTCACTAAGCTTCTCAGTAAATCTCCCAAGCTCCTGTTCACAACTTTTGTATGCCCATCCATCTGAGGATGATATGTTGAGATAAAAGACAAACTTGTCCCTAGCTTCTTCCATAAAGTCCTCTTGAAATGTCCCACTAACTTGGTATCTCGATCTAAAACTATACTCCTTGGCAAGCCGTGAAGTCTGATGACTTCTTTGAAAACAGGTTCGCAATATGAGTTGCGTTGCTGGTTTTCTGGCATGGTATGAAATGTGCCATATTGGAAAATCTATCTACCACCACAAAGATTGAATCAAATCCTCTTTGTGTCCTTGGCAGTCCCAATATGAAATCCATGCTCACTGCATCCCACAGCCTCTCGGGTATGGGTAATGGCTGGTACAACCCTGTGTTCTGCCTTTTCCCCTTTGTGTGCTGACAAATCCTACATCTGTCCACAAATTTTTTAACATCTGTCCTCATCCCTAGCCAAAAATACGTGCCATTCAACTTTGAGAATGTTTTGTCATGACCGAAATGTTCATCCAATCCTCCACTGTGTTTTTCCTTCAGCAAATTCTCCCTCATGGAGCATTTTGGAATACATAACTGATTGCCCCTGAATAATAATCCATCATGGATCATATATTCGGTCCACTGGCTTCTATCCATGAGAATTGGATTCTCAGATGCCTCATACACTTCTTTAAAATCCAGGTCATCCTTATACATTTCTTTGAGGTTATCAAAACCCAAAGTTTTGACTCTAAATTCCTGCATCAACAAACATTTCCTTCTCAAAGCATCAACAACTTTGTTAGCAATTCCAGAAATATGCTTAATAACAAAAGTAAAATTCTGCATGAATTCAACCCATTTAACATGTTTTTGGTTCAGCTTCTCCTGTTGAGTCACGAATTGCAAAGCGTGATTATCGTTGTACAAAACAAACTCTTTAGGAACCAAATAATATCTCCATTTTTTCAGGGCTTGTATGACTACATAAAATTCCTTGTCATATGTTGAGTATTTAATCTTTGGTTCATTCAGTTTCTCGCTGAAGTATGAAATTGATCTGTCGTCTTGGCTCAAGACTGCTCCAATTGCAAATCCACTCGCATCGCACTTGACCTGGAATGTCTTGCTAAAATCTGGCAAAACCAAAATTGGCTGCTCTGTGATCTTCTTCTTCAGCAGGTTGAAACTTTTCTCTGCTTCCTCTGTCCAATGAAAAGATTTATGTCTTTTCTTCACCGTATCCATCATCGGTGCATTAATCCCACTGAAATTTCAGATGAATTTCGTATAGAAACTAGCTAAACCATGGAAGCTTCGAACTTCAAACACACCTTTCAGTGATGGCCAATTCTTAATCGCATCCACCTTTTCCGGATCCATCTTCAGCTCATTCGCAGAGATAACAAAACCCAAATAAATGAGTTATGCCCTCATAAATGATGATTTCTTCATATTAATCAGTAACTTCTCTTGTTGTAATCTCCTCATTACTACAGCTAAATGCTTTAAGTGCTCTGCTTCTTTCTTGCTAAAAATCAATATATCGTCAAGATATACGATGACAAATTTCCCAATGAAATCCTTTAGGACTTCATTCATCAATCTCATGAAAGTATTGGGTGCATTTGTTAAGACAAATGGCATGACAAGCCATTCATATAGCCCCTCATTCGTCTTGAATGTTGTCTTCCATTCATCACCTTCTCTCATACGAATTTGATGATATCCGCTTTTCAAATCAATCTTTGAAAAAAACTTTGCTCCATTCAAGCAATCCATCAAATCGTCCATCCTTGGAAATGGAAACCTGTATCTAATGGTAATCTTATTGATTGCTCTTGAGTATGTACACATCCTCTAGTCTCCATCTTTCTTTGGGCTGAGCACTGTCGGAACAACACATGGACTCAAGCTTTCTCGAATCAATCCTTTGTCCATTAAATCATGGACCTTCCTCTTAACTTCCTCATTCTCCTGCGACGTCAACCTGTACGCTGCCTTGTTTGGTAAACTAGCTCCAGGTATAATATCAATGTGATGGCTTATACTCTTGATCGGTGGCAATGAACAAAGTAGTTCGTCCACTACTATATCAACGAACTCTTCCAACAACTTATGGATTTCCTCGGGTAAATCATCCACTCTTGTACTGGTTAAAACAATTCTAGGCTTCCTGACCACAATAAATTGTGTGTCTTCCTTCTTCTTAACCTCATTAAGAAGTTCCTTCCCACTCATGAGAAGTACAGTGTTTCTCATCTCTGGTTTCACTTCTTTATTCTTAATCGGCAACAACATGTGAGTTCTCCCATTCTTCTCCAGGGTGTATGTGTTCTTTCTCCCATCACGAATTACATTTCTATCATATTGCCATGGTCTACCCAGAAATAGATGACAAACATCCATGGGAATGACATCACATAATATTTCATCCTTATATCCTCCTATTTTAAATTCAATTAAACATTGTTTAGTGACATTTACCTGATGTCCTTTTTGTAGCCATGAAACTCTGTATGGGCTTGGATGTACAATAGTCTCTAGCTCCAGCTTTTCTACCATCTCTATAGAAACGAGATTGTCTGTGCTACCACTGTCCACGATGACTTTGCATACTCTGTCTTTGGTCTTGCAAGTAGTCTGAAACAGACTGTTCCTTTGGGCTGGGTTCTCTGCCTCCTTCTCTGGCGTTAAGATAACTTTCCTCATCATTAAAGATCTTCCGCCCTTAGCATCTTCTGCATCAACATTCTGTCCTTGTGCTTTGGAAATGTGAGTTTCACCACCTTCTTTCTTCCTATCTGGACACTCATAAGATTTATGTCCGTTTTTTCCACAAACAAAACATTTCACTTCACCGCCTCTGCCTCTTCCTCTTCCTCTGGTACGATGAAAATTATTCCTATTAGAATATTTCCCTCTTTGTGAGCTTCCTCCTCTCTCATATTGAGGTTGAGGTTTCTTTCCCTCTTCTTTAGGCTTCTGAGTCCTATCTTGAGAAATCGTTTTGCCTTCGGCTTGACTTCTACCTCGGCCTCTTTGACCTTGCTTTCGTCTCAGCTTCTCTTCAGCTTTCAAAACCATATGATAAGCATCCTCCACATTCTGAAGGATCATCATGCTCATCTCATCTTGAATGTCATATCGCAAACCATTCATGTATCTGGCAACCTTCTCATCATTGTTTTCCCGATGACCTGCTCTGATGTTTATCTTGTAGAACTCTTCAGTGTATTCTTTCACTGACATCATCTTTTGTCTCAAATTATGCATCCTCCAAAATAGAGAGATTTGATAATCCTTGGGTATGAATTTGGCTTTCATCTTCGCAACCATTCTATCCCAACTCTTGATTTTATGCTTGCCTTTGCAGTGTCTGTCAGCCTGCAGTTCATCCCACCATAATGCTGCATGCCCTTTAAGTCTTGTGACAACATGTTTGACCTTCTTGTCCTCCTCGACATCCTCATAGTCGAATTACTTATCCAGAGCCCTAATCCAGTCTAGAATCTCTTCAACATCCAGGTTTCCCTCATACATGGGAATCTACGTTTTTTCCCTAGCACCTATCCTTGCAACAGCCCTGAATAGGTGTTCATATGCAACATCTTTGACTGCAACTTCTTCTCCTTCATGTCTAGCTTCATTTTCACTTTAAAATTCGCTAATATCCCCAACGTCAACTGTGCACCTCTGTGTTGTCTCCATGGAATCAAGCCTAGCATGTAGTTCGTGCATTTCTCTTTCCACTGTTGGATGAGGCATTGGCATGAGCCTATCTCTTCTTCTTGTCGGCATGGCTGAGAAATGCTCCTCTTTTCTCTACTATAGAAAACAAAGAACTTTTTATGTGCTCTGATACCACTTGACTGACGCAGACCCCCGAACCCTCAGGTCGAGATCCGCTCACAGGATCGTTCCAATCTCCTTGAGCCAAAGTGGCTCTTTCAGATCCCCATCGGAACCTTCAACGAATCAGTCCACAGGTCCTTCTGAAACCCCCTTATGTGAATAGGCACAAGGTACGAGCTTCACCTCCACACGACCACAACTGGCCCTGGCCCGAGCGTCTTTCGCAACTCATAATCTCACGAATTGAAGCGTTGAGATCTCGTGCTCTTTTCCTACGAAATCCCGAGATGCGATAGGAAACTATGGGTTGACCCCTCGATGTGTGATTACACGCCACCTGTCACCCTTGCGGTCCCCACCTAACAAATGTTCCACGCATTCACACGAGCTCTCGGCTCTCGCCACTTTGCAACTCCTACAGTTGAAACCGAATCCTTCATTTCCCGACACCCAAAGTGTCGAAATCCCAAAACTCCACGCCAATTCCTGTCACAACTCATGACTTTGGGACTTTCGTTCCACTGCGCTCAACTCCTTATCGTCAGAAAACCCCGAAATTTCGAAATGATATGAAGGCTTGTGCAAATCACGATCAATGGTCCACGTTGATTCTGGATCCTAGAGTGATGAGTTCGCCTACCTCTAATCACCCTGCGACTTCGTGAATTCTCCACGGAGAATTTCGACCACTCATCTCCTCCTTGACAACTTCTGCGAAATAAACCAATGTTCCTTTGCTGGAACTTAACCTCTGCACGAAGATTTCGCTTCCTGCCTTCCTTCGAAGTATTTCAATCTTCGTCCTCCTTTGAAGTGTTCAAAGGTGCTATCCCTTCTGAGCTTTCTCTAGTAAATTCAATCCTCAAAAGGACTCCTGCGCGCACTCCTTGTGGCAATCCTTCAAATACTTCTAAGTATTTGATTCCTTCGACTCTGTGCACCTTCTGCAACAACAGTCTTTCAACTCTCCCCTTGGTCGATAAGTCCTAGCTTTCAACCAGCCTACGCACACCTTGCACAGCTTCTATGCTTCACTTTCACTTCTACTGGAATGAGAACAATGGTCTCCCTCCTGAGCTTTCAAAGATAAACTCCGAAACTTTGTCAACACACTCCTTGCGGACACTTCACTGCACTCCTTGCAGGAATTTTTTCTCAGGAAGAGAAACCATTGAAACTCATTCTTTTTCTCTCTCAGACTTCAAACATTCAATATGAAATCATACATAAAACACAGCATAGCATCACAACAAATGCATAACAGAGAGAATAAACAACTATCAGCATACCAGTCAGCATGTATACACAGAAAACATCATAACACCATGAAATCTGATTCAAAGCTTCATATATTAATTCAAAGCTCCTGTACATGGGTTCTTCTCTACAACTCTCTACTACAACTCTCTTCTCCCTTCTCTATGCTAATGATACAATTAACAATACAATGATACAAGAATGAGGGTGTCTATATCCGTTTTCTCTCCTACGCTCTAAACTGTCTAATCTATCATTCAAACCTACCTACTTTCATTAATAGGGTGTAAATTCCTTAACTTTCTACAGATGAGAGAAATCGCTCAAGATATGTTTACAACCTCCAAGATATAAATGCAAAGTATGCCTTCTAGCTATTACATTAACACCCGCTCCTTTAAACTTTCAAAACATTTCAAAACATGAAAAATGTGTGTTGCGCTTTCCAACTGTCCTTCACCTCTACCCTCGCTTGACTGCTTACGATGCTCCTGCATCATATATCATTATCTATAATATACAACATATAATATTATTTTTACATAATACACTATACTATATAGTTTTCTCTCTTCAGTCTTTAGTTTTGTGTTCTATGTAGCGTAGGGTTTTTTATAATGCACTCTTAGGGTTTAGAATTTAAATCGACATTTCTGGATTGATCTATCCCTGCATATTTTTGGTATTTATAGCTCAATTATGATGCTCTCATCACTGACTAATTGTCATGAAGATGAATCTAGGTAATAATTCGAAATGTCGATCAAAATGAACTCCACTGTGGATAATCCAAAAGAAACCATCTCTGAAAAATCACACCATGGAAACCTAAAAACAGTGTTGAGGATTGATAATGGAGAATATTTTTGTGGGAAAGATTTTGAACAATTTTGAAAATAGTGCAAAATAGAACAGAAAAATGCAACTCCATACACACCTCAATGAAATGAAGTGGCATAAAGGATGAATAGGAAACTAATGGAAAAGGAAAGAAGCATGATCAGTGGTGCGTGCATAGAGCATAAATTGTGTGCAAAGACAACAAATATTGCATGTTATATAGTCAATCAATCACCTACATCAACACTAGTTGATAAGACTCCTCATGAGGCAAGGACTAGTAAGACACCCTCTCTTGTACATCTTAGAATTTTTTGTAGTAATTATTATGTCCATGTAGAAAAGGAGAAAAGGAGTAAGTTGGACAATAAAGCAAAGAAATGTATCTTCATTCGTTATAAAGATGGAGTAAAAGGCTACAAAGTTTGGAATCTAATGATGAGGAAGACTATTTATACTCATGATGTGATCTTTATAGAAGTTAAAAGTACTCCCAAACTTATATATGAACCAAGAGAAGGAGAACAATAGAAAATAGAGTTTGAGATGGAGAATGGAGAATCTAACCCAATAGATGAAGATGAGTTAAATGAATTAGGTGAAGAGGACAAACCTCGATCTTGAGGAGATTTTTTCTAGTAAGAAGGAAAACAAAAAGGTATATTCCACTTGATTTTCACTCTTCCTTTGTTTTATTTGCTATTAAGGATGATCCTGGAACTGTTAAAGATGCAGTTGACTTTGAGGAAGGTAAACTCTAGAAGAATACCATGATTGAAGAAATGGAATCCTTTGACAAAAATGAGGCATGGGGCTTGGTCAATTTTCTTGATGGATGAAAACATGTTGGTAGCAAATGGGTGTTCAAGAAAAATCTCAATGTAGAAGGAAATGAGGGGAAATACAAGGCTTTCTTAGTAGAAAAAAGATATTCTTGGGTGGAGGGGATTGACTTTGGTGGGGTTTTCTCTCCCATTGCAAAATTGACTTCCATTATATTTCTATTGTCTCTTTCTATAAAGTTTGATCTTGAAGTACAATGAATGGATGTAAATACAACATTCCTACATGGGGACCTACAAGAAGAAATGTGCATGAAACAATCTAAAAGGTTCATAATGAATGGTAACAAGGAGATCTTTTTCAAGCTAAAAAATTCCCTATATGACCTAAAGCAATCCCCAATAATGTGGTATCAAAAGTTTGATATTTACATACTAGCACCAGGATTTGTGAGAAGTAATGTTGATCACTATGTGTATTCCAAGCAGGTTGGTGATCACTTTATTTATGTAGTATTGTATGTTGATGATGTGTTGTTAATTCAAAACAACA
>SNQJ01S0007223.1:31637-46150 GCA_010110895.2 Picea sitchensis | reverse complement strand
ATTTTCCCAGTAATCTAAATCTGCATAACAATATTACCTTCTGTCGTCCTTGATGGACCAGTGGGAGATACACGAGGAGCACTTGATGGCGGTATAGAAGGAGCACTTCCAGTTGAGGGTGAGAGCAAAGGGACACCATCACCGTAAAACTTTTCCCTCCCAAAACGCAGCATGCAGTTCGCATTACTGGCTTCTCCTTCGATGGTTCCGGATGGACAGAAGCTCATATTTGTGAAGGCACTGTGAAGGCACTGGCTACACTGACTCATATTAAGGTCTCTCCAACATTGAGCCAAACTATAAATCCCATTCTCATTTCGTGTACTGTAACCCACATTACTGGACCCAGCATTCTGCGTAACCGTGGTCAAAAGAGAGGCAGTATTCCAATCCAAATTCCTTACATCTGCAGCTGTGTCGTTTATTTTAGTGTTATCGCACGATACACCAAAGCCCATCTCTCCCGATAAATCTAATTGTGAATAGAAGTTGTGAGTGTCATATCTCAAAAAACATCCCACGAAATAGGTCCATCCGTATCTCGAACCGATATAGTATGCAAGGAGAGTCTTTGTGGCTTCTGAAGCGCATGCCCGACAGGTAGAGGCATTGAGGTCTCCCCTGCACTGAGCAAGACCGTACATCTTATCTCCATTCTCTCCATAACTTGAAATATTGTAGCCCGTCTTGTTAACGTTCTCAACCAATGAACTCATAACCATCTTCCAGTTTCTTTCCAAAGCACTTCCATTCCTGATAGCATCACCACCCCAAATGCTGCCTTGCAAATCAGTAAGATTATCCATCTGAGCTGATGCTGATCTTAGTAGTAAGAGCATCAAGGAGAGAAATAATTTGGATATTGTAGCTAATCGAATGATATTCCTCGTGCAATCACAGACGTTGGAAGAGGCCATTGTATAATTGAGATCAATCTCTGCAATATTAAGTTGAAAAGAGTCTGTGCTGCCTTTCTTTTATTAAGAACACAGGTAGAAAGGTAAGAGAAATTTGGAGTGCATAAAACACAGGTAGAAAGGTCAGAGAAATTTGGAGTGCCGTGTTCAAGCGGACGAGGAGGTAGAGACAAGGGCGGCTTTAGTTGACTTTAGAGTCAAGGGGAGAATTTTTTATTTAAGAACACAGTGGTGGAAATGTGAGAGAAATTTGGAGTGCCGTGTTCAAGCGGATGAGGAAGAAAATAGAAGGTTGGGTTGACTTGACTTTGGAATTCAATGCCTTTTTTGAGGTGTATAGCTGGAAATTTTGTATCTTTAATATTGGAAAAGTAGGTGTGAAAGAGCTTTCACAAGTCAAGTTGAGCTTGCATCATGAACTTGTCCAACAGTCAAACCACGAGAAAAAGTCGTTCAATCATTTATGTTTCGTCCAACTAAAGGGTTCCTACCAGCTCTGACGTCTGACAGGACGTATTTTTTAACGTCAAATTGATCTTTAATTCTTCAGATTTCCAGTCAAAATACATGTTAGATGTTTATAAGTATATATCGCCTAAGTTAATAACTATAATTGATGGTTTGGTAGGGGTAGAGTAGTGGTATTACTGTTGATGACATTTGGACAGTGTTAGTGGAGGGAGTAAATGGACATCCAAATTTCAAAGCTTTAGCTCGAGTCTTCTTAGCTTAAGCCTCCAACTTTACTCTGTGAGTGCTATTTCCAAGTTTTCTACTGGTTATGGCTGGAGCTTGGATCTGCTCAACTTAAAATTTATGACAGTAAAATTTACACATAATATACAAATATTTTGACATTTATGATTCTGAGTAAAACTTTGAAACTTGGAAATTGGAGTTGTTGAGCATAAAATTTATAGAAGTGAAATTTACAAATAATTTACAAAATATTTTGACATTTATAATTCTGAGTAAAAATAAATTAACTGTTATCAAATTTTCTCTTTACAAATTTAAAATTACAGACATAGTTCCTCTCTTTACCGGTTGAGTAAATTTAAAATTCCAGGCCTTGTTCCTAGTAGGAAGGCTGAGCTTGCTCTATTATCATCACCAAACACATAAAAAATCTTTATAAATGTCAAAGTGACGACTAGATTTTGTTTATTTATTTTTATGTCCTTGCAATACATATAGTAGTCTACGCCATGTCCATTAAACTCACTCTACATAGGTTATATTCGCCCCTTTAAGTTTACATTAGGCGTTAGCTAAAATTATTTACGTTATTTTGTTATTTTTAAGTTTTTCTGCATTCTTATTGGTTGTTGAGAAGATGATGTAAGCCTTGGGTTTTGTAGCTTGAGACGGTGGGTGACTGTAATTTGCATTCACTACATTACATGTATTAAGTTGGGTGTTGTCTAACTATTTTAAGAAATGGTTTTTTTTGCTAGAATCTGGTGACATAAATATGCACGAAATCACTAATTTTTGTTGTTTAAATTCAGTTTTGAATGCAGAAATAGATTCGGCATGTTGGAAAACCCATGGGGCACTCGGATTATACAGAAATAATCACTTGAATCTGCGTATTTAACAAATTTCTGTTGGATTTCGAGCAAATGTCTCCAGGAAAAATCACCGAAAAACCTTTATTTCGTAGAACGTTTAGCTTATGGCATTAAGTTGGTGGCAAGTACCCTTAACGTGGAGGTTTCTTCTTTCTATTTTATGGTTTCAACATTCACTTCGATTAAAGGCATTAACAGGGTAGGCATAATCATGTGGTTTTGGGTTTCTTGTTTCTTTGTTGAAGAGTTTGGGCAACTCTCTTATCTTGTTCTATACCATTTGTCGGGTATCTTGTTATGGAGGTCGATGGGGGTGGCGGCGTGTTGGTGTGGACTTACTTTGCTCCATTATGACTTTGCTCATTGCTCTCGTTGGCATTGTCGCTTTGCATATTCTTGTATATTTTATTATGGGTAGGTTTTGTTGGAGATGTGTTATATTCTTTGCATGTGGGCTACGCTAGGTTCAAATCTAATAGCCGCACTAGTGGGGGGACGGGTGCACAGGGGAGCATTAGCCCCCCTTAAGTGCGATGATAGCCCCGACTTGTGAGGATTTCAGTTAGTTCCCCGAATTTATTTTTTTGAGTCCATTTTTGGCCATTTTTGTGCTTTTCAGCGATTTTTTTTTTTGATCCATTATAGTCTAATCACAATTAATAGATTAGGGTTGTTATCTGATTTGAGTTAGTAGATTAAGGTTTTGGATGTTGTAGAATACCTAAATATTGTATTGTGAATGGTAAAGTTAAATCTAAAGAAAACGATAGAGGTGCAACTCTAACTAAAGTTAACTTTCCCAAATAAGGGTTTCCATGGTAAATCTTTGTGTATTGTGTGTGTGCCATTGTTGGTTTTTCTACTTTGCTTAAGAATATGTATGCATTGCTTCACTTGCATAGATATAAAACTTACATTTGATATTAGAAAGAGGTTATTGGCTTCAACGGGAGGTCTTTGTTCCTAGGGTTTAACTTGTTCTTGATAGAGCAAGTTTATCTTGGGTTTGTAATAAACCTAGTTTTAGTGGGAGCTCTATGGCAATGAATCTTGTGTGGAAGGGAATGTCAAGCAATTCCATAATTGAGATTGAGAAATTTAACGATCAGAGCTTTGAGCCACTGAAGCTAAAAACGAAAGATCTTCTTGTAAATAGAAAATAGTAGGTTGTTGTGGATCCAAGTATGAAACCCTCTAGTACATCAAAAGAAAACTAGGAGAAGATGAAAATAAAGACAAGAAGTACAATTCAACTCTGCCTCTCATATTTAGTGTTGTTGAATGTATTTAGGGAAGACAATGCAAAGACATTGTGAGATTGTTAGGGAATTTGTATCAATCAAATACCCTAGTAAGCAAGTTGTTTCTTTGAAAGACATTGTAGATCATCTTTGGATGGATGATGGCAACTCTGTCATGGAGCATCTAAATTCCTTTAATACTTTGGTAAGTCAACATGTCTCTATTGATAATAAGATGGAGGAAGAAGATGAGTTTATTACCCTGTTATTTTCTTTCCTAGACTTTTAGGATAATCTAGGTGTAGAAATTACTAGTACTACTCAATTCACATTAAAGTTTTGAGGATGTAGTTGCATCCTTGTTATCAAACAAAATGACGAGAAAATTTGTGGAGGGTATGGCCAAGGATACCTTATTTGTAAGAGATTTTCCTATAAATAAAAATAAAAATAAGTCTTCATGGGGTGGATCTAAATTTAGAGGCAGATCTAAATCTCTAGGACAATATATAAGAAAATGATGGGAATGCAATAAAGTTGGGCATAATTATAAGAAAGATTGTAAATAAAAAAATGTTGATAAAAGAAAGGGATCTAATGATGCTCCTTTTGCAGAAGGAAAGACCTCCTTAGAAGAAGGAGGGGATGTGTACTTGGCATCTACAAGTACACATTCAGAACATGATGCATCATTGATTGACTTATGTGCATCTTTTCATATGACTCCTTACAGGAAGTGGTTTTGTGAATATGAAAAGTATAATTGAGGCAATGTCTTCCTAGAAGACGAGTCTACAACCAAAATATTAGAACGTGGAAGGGCTCGCTTATTACCTAAACATGGATGGGTTAGATTCCTTCCTGGTGTTCTCATATTCTAGGTTTGGCTAGAAACCTAATATCTGTGAGTAAGATGAGTGATGCAGGTGTATAGACTATATTTGAAAAGGATACATGCAAAATGATTCGAGAAGCAATGGTGTTGAAGGGAGTTGGGATTGGAACTTTGTATAAGATGTTGGGAAGAACTATTATTGATGGGTGTAACAATACCATTATTCCTCATAATGAAATTGATAGAACTCCTACTCTTCTTGTAGAGAAGATAATGCCATGGCATCAGAGAATGAGACATATTGGAGAGAAGGACCTTCATGTTTTGCATAGTAAAAGTGTGGTTGAAGGTATCTATAATTTTCTTTAGATTTTGATTTCTTTGAACACAATGTATATGGTAAACATGATTGGGTGAGATTCCCTCTACTACAACAATGGAAAAAGAGATCTTGGAGTGTATACACAGTGATGTGTTTGGACCTGTGCGTGTTCCATCTCTAAGACAATTTCTATACTATGTCTCATTTATAGATGATTTCTCTAAAAAAACAGAGTTGTTTTTCTTCAAAAAGAAATTAGAGGTTTTCAAAAAATTCAAAAAGTTCACAGCTCTTGTATAAAATCAAACGGAGAAGAAAATAAAAGTGTTGAGGATTATACTAATTATACATCTAGTTATTATCTGTTTAGTCATTATATGTATTTATTATATTTAGTTGTAGCTTATACCAATTTTATTTTATATGTATTTAGTTGTTATATATATTACACATAACATATACCAATTAATTATTCAGATTATTAGGTTATTGTGCATATAACATATAGCACCTAGTTATTGTTTATTAGATACCTATATCATTATCTATAATATACAACATATAATATTATTTTTACATAATACACTATACTATATAGTTTTCTCTCTTCAGTCTTTAGTTTTGTGTTCTACGTAGCATAGGGTTTTTTATAATGCACTCTTAGGGTTTAGAATTTAAATCGACGTTTCTGGACTGATCTATCCCTACATATTTTTGGTATTTATAGCTCAGTTATGATACTCTCATCACTGACTAATTGTCATGAAGATGAATCTAGGTAATAATTTGAAACCTCGATCAAAATGAACTCCACTGTGGATAATCCAGAAGAAACCATCTCTGAAAAATCACACCACGAAAACCTAAAAACAGTGTTGAGGATTGATAATGGAGAATATTTTTGTGGGAAAGATTTTGAACAATTTTGAAAACAGTGCAAAATAGAACAAAAAAATGCAACTCCATACACACCTCAATGAAATGAAGTGGCATAAAGGATGAATAGGACACTAATGAAAAAGGAAAGAAGCATGATCAGTGGTGCGTGCATAGAGCATAAATTGTGTGCAAAGACAACAAATATTGCATGTTATCTAGCCAATCAATCACCTACATCAGCACTAGTTGATAAGACTCCTCATGAGGCAAGGACTAGTAAGACACCCTCTCTTGTACATCTTAGAATTTTTTGTAGTAATTATTATGTCCATGTACAAAAGGAGAAAAGGAGCAAGTTGGACAATAAAGCAAAGAAATGTATCTTCATTCGTTATAAAGATGGAGTAAAAGGCTACAAAGTTTGGAATCCAATGATGAGGAAGACTATTTATACTCATGATGTGATCTTTATAGAAGTTAAAAGTACTCCCAAACTTATATATGAACCAAGAGAAGGAGAACAATAGAAAATAGAGTTTGAGATGGAGAATGGAGAATCTAACTCTATAGATGAAGATGAGTTAAATGAATTAGGTGAAGAGGATAAACCTCAATCTTTAGGAGATTTTTTATAGTAAGAAGGAAAACAAAAAAGTATAGTCCACTTTATTTTCACCCTTCCTTTGTTTTATTTTCTATTAAGGATTATCCTAGAACTGTTAAAGATGTAGTTGACTCCGAGGAGGGTAAACTCTAGAAGAATACCATGACTGAAGAAATGGAATCCTTTGACAAAAATGAGGCATGGGGCTTGGCCAATTTTCTTGATGGATGAAAACATGTTGGTAGCAAATGTGTGTTCAAGAAAAATCTCAATGTAGAAGGAAATGAGGGGAAATACAAGGCTTTCCTAGTAGAAAATGGATATTCTCGGGTGGAGGGAATTGACTTTCGTGAGGTTTTCTCTCCCATTGAAAAATTGACTTCCATTATATTTCTATTGTCTCTTTCTATAACATTTGATCTTGAAGTACAACGAATGGATGTAAATACAACATTCCTACATGGGGACCTACAAGAAGAAATGTGCATGAAACAATCTAAAAGGTTCATAATGAATGGTAAGAAAGAGATCATTTTCAAGCTAAAAAATTCCCTATATGACCTAAAGCAATCCCCAATAATGCAGTATCAAAAGTTTGATATTTACATACTAGCACCAGGATTTGTGAGAAGTAATGTTGATCACTATGTGTATTCCAAGCAGGTTGGTGATCACTTTATTTATGTAGTATTGTATGTTGATGATGTGTTGTTAATTCAAAACAACAAGAAGGTCAAGTCTTAGCTATCATTTAAGTTTGACATAAAGGATCTTGGTGATACAAACTTTATTTTGGGCATGGAGATTAAAAAGGATTGTGCAAATATGAAACTTTGGTTAAACTAGAGGAAGTATGTTGAGATAATTTTGAAAATATTTAATATGCAAGAATGTAATGGTCAAGGTTCATACTTCTATAGGTGCAAATTTATTTGCAGAATAGTTCCCCAAGACATAGGAAGTGGTAGAGGACATGCCCTATGTTCCATATTCCAATGTTTGTGGTAGTTTGATGTAATGTATGGTTTATACTAGACCAGACATTGTCCATCAATGGAATTTTTGAGAAGATAGTTGTCAAAACCATAGAAGGAGCACTATATTGTTGTAAAGAGGGGTCTTCAGGTATTTGCATGGAACTATGAATTATGCAATTTGTTACCACGGAATCCCTGGACTAGATGGAGTGATAGATGTACAAGGCTTTGTTGATATAGACTAGGCTAGAGATATATGTGTTTAACCTATTTGGAGGAGAAATCAACGGAATGAGCAAGAGCCAACTTGTGTTTTCAATGTCAACTATAAAAGTTGAATACGTGGTAGCCACTCATGCAAATAAGGAAGATGTATGGTTGCAGAGATTGTGTTCGAGTATTGGGTTTGTACATCAAGTTGTAAGGTTAGATTGCAATAGTTAGAGAGAAATGGTTCTGGCAAAGAACCCTTCTTATCATTCTAAGACAAAGCATATTGATATGTACTACCATTTCGTGAGAGGCATGGTTGAAGACAAGAAGGTGTTGTTGGAGAAGGCTGGCACCTTGAATAATGTTGTAGACTCATTGACAAAGTCTATTAGTACCAACAAGTTCTCTTGGTGTAAAGAAGCAATGGGAATTTCTTCCTTGAACCCATGACCTTATAAAACCTAGGCACCTTATTTTGCAAAGCAAACAATTGGAAGAATGTTGGAGATGTGTTATATTCTTTTCCTATGGATTGCGCCAGGTGAAAATCCAATAACCACACTAGTTGGTGGGGGGGAATTAGCCACCTCATTAAGTGGATTGGTTTATGGGGCCATAGCCTCAACTCATTAAGGTTTGGGGTAGTGCCTCAAATTTGTTTCCTTGGGGGTCTATTTTTGGTCCATTTTTTACCTATTTCTGTGTTTTCAGTTGACAATGGCTTTTCAACCCATTGTAATCTAATCTTGATTAAAGGGTTAGGCTTGTCATATAATTTGGATTAATGGATTAGGGTTTTGGATGTTGCAAAATACCTAAATATTGTATTTTGAATGGCCAAGTTAAATATAATGAAGAAAATAGAGGTGCGGCTTTAAGTTAGGTTGGTTTTCCTAGTTAAGGGTTTCTAGTGTAAATCTCTATGTACTATGTGTAACACACCCAACCCCCTAAGTACCTTTTAAGGGATGGGGTATTAAAATTTTGCTTCTTTCTAGACATATTGAGGCCTATTCTCGAGGGAACCAATGTCTCATTCTCATTAAGAACTTTCCAATGACTGTAAGTATGCCCAAATTCGATCTCAGGGTCAAAATTTATGGCCCTCCAAAGTTCTCGACCCTCGTTGGCCAACTTCCACCTCATTACCACATGGCATATACGTGGTCGTCTACTTCTCGTACCACCCAGTGTGACATTGTCATGGTTCTGACGTGGTGCTTTCCATATGGCTCATCGACCCATAGTTCTGACCCCTCGTAACCTCTCGTTGTCGTTTTCGGGAATTTCATTCCCATGGGTTTCAAATACCCCCAACTAAAATTTTTGACAATGCACGGTTAATCGAACCCCTTCCCAGATCTAATGGTTCACAAGTCGCTCATCCAACGGCTCTAAATGAGTCAGAGAATCCAACTTCCACGGGGGTTAACACCCCTCCCACCTGACGTCCTTGATCTAATGGTCCTCACGTTGTTCATCCAGCCGCTCTAGTTGGGTCAACGATGCTAACATGTGAAACAATTACCGCTCGCCCCATCTCACTACTAAACCTAATGGTGGGACCCACAATAGATCAACGGTTTAGACTGAATCTTCACCCTGCACCGACCAACGGTCCATATCTTTCAGCCCGTGGATCAAACAGTAACAATTGAAGGTGGCCATACAATGTTCTGTACCAAACAAGAGCCCACCCTTGACCTTACGGCAAACCAAGTGTCGAAACTTATCATCCTAGGAACACTCTGGTTGCCTTGCTGGCATTCCACGTCATTCATCACATCATCACATCCTCTCATATCTTAGGTGGGACCTACGAAAGATTTATGACTATCGTCATGCCTCACCACTCATCGATCAACGATATGGATTATGTTTTCAGAGTCCTACCCATTCATGGTATTTTCATTCCGATGAACCAAACTACTATAAAGGACTCACTGTGATGGACAACATAGGTTTGGTTTGTGTTCCTCCAATCAACGGTTGATATCGAAGGAAACGCCTTAAATGCCTTTCCACCCAAATGGGCCTACTCTCGTCATGACAACCAATCAATTATCGACATGCATCATCCCTTAGGAAACATTAATTGCCACTTGTCCTGACACATGGACCTGCCACTGCCTTCCACCTGGGGGGACATATGGCATTAAGAACTCAACATAGGGTTCTATCTCAAGAGTCCTGAGTCACCTTGACATGTGGCACAATCTAGTTGGATACGTGGCATCATCGCCACTTGACATGTGTCATTCGTCTTCCCACAAATTCTCTCTTGTAGGTGCCAAGTCATCGTGACACGTGGCACAACCCTTTTTTAACACATGGCACCATCCATGTCACCCTCTTAAGCCCTTTGGTAGGACATGAACGGTATAGATCTCCTTTCATAGTTCCTCCAATCACGACATATCAACGGTCTAGATCTCATCTCGTAGTTCCTCCGTTCATGACAATATTATATTTTTTTTTATAACCTTATAATCTTCAAACCATCATACTCAGAACTCTTCGGAGTGGTACTACGAACCCTTCAGAGATTTACTCCGAACTATCCAGAGTCAACTCCAATTTTTTTTTGAAATGTGCGTTCATTTATTATATATATTTTAATATTATGTCAATTCAGGCCATCGCCCCGAGGTCTTTTCACTTGAAACTTGTGTGCCCTTCTCATTACTGCGACCACCAATCACGAAAGTGTAGAGTTTAATATTATTAAATATATGTGGGACCTTATATTACCCAGGAATTTGAACTCCAAACGTTCACTCCTCTCTCGTCACTATAATGGATTTGGACTTCGTTCAAATGTTACCTTCCATTACTCTGAATGTCAACTCCGACCAACTCTTTTTTCAATGGATTTTGCCTTGTTATAATGACAACTAAATCCAATGGTGGTAGATCTTCTAGCTCCATGCTCCAATGGATTGACGGCTCTGGTTGGTTCGGAGTCTCACCCCGACCTAACCATGGAATACTCTGACTAATGGTAGATATTTATCCACCTACAAATCCAATGGTCGATGATTAAGGAGACATTCCAAAGGCCTTAGCCCAAACAGAGCCCCATCCTCAACCCTTTGAAAAATTTCGTACCAACACATATTATCCTTAAATATGTGTTAGTCACCATGCCATCATCCTTGTCACTTTGAATAGCAAGTCTAACTAACAGTCAAGATCATCTCACCACTCAATCCTTCGATAGATCAATGGCTATCATTGACTCAAAATACAACCTATCCAGTCATCATAAGATACTTTGATGAAGGGTCAGGATCTATTCGCTATGTTGATCCAACGACTGTGATTCCTTCAAGCTCAAAACATGAGTTTTCTCCGACATAACAGTCTCATTTGGGACTTAGTAAATTTCACTAAGGTTTATTGAGTCTCTTCCAAGGATTAATGATTTTTCCAGATCTCTCTCCTTGGCCGAGGAACAACATTTCCTATGCAAGGTTCCTTTGTTACATCCTATCCTGGATGGTTCATTTGTTGCAGGGATCCCAACGTTGCGTTAAAAATACACATACATTTGCGTAAATATAAAAGGTCACCAAAGCATATATAATAGGAAGGGACATGGGTTCATCTCTCAACTTAAACATAACATGGATTTGAGTTATTTTCATACTCAAACAACTATGTACCCTTCCATATTTACACATTACACAAGATTATCATAGGAAAATACTCACAACTATTTTACTAAAGACATAAACTGTCTGAAATCAAGGAAACAAGACTTCCCATGCATAGATATATTCCATACAAACACAAGGCCATCTCAATAAATACACAATCAAGCTCATAAGTCAGGTATTCATATCCATAATCACCATACTGACCATTCAACCATATATATTTCCCAAACAATACACAGAGATAACTAAGTTACTTATCTAAAATTTAGAAGATGTTGGAAACAACTGAAGGGTGTGTCGCTCTCCACCCAACCATAGGAAAATTTGCACCAGTCACCAATACATTCATCCACCCCCTGAGCTAGGGTACAATGCCATGAGACGATATCTAGTTTTTCAACAAGTTTCTAGGGAGCATATCTTCCTTCCACCCTTCTATTTCTTGTCCCTTGAACCAAGAGTTTATTCCTTCCCTTCTCCAGTGCTCAAGATTCCCTCAACCATCTATCTCTCTATGTTGGCCCTCGACCAAGTTTTGAGGATCCTTGGTCATGTTTGACCTATTTTTGGGACTTTGACAGCCTGTCGAAGGCGGAGCGCAAGACGAAGCAGAGATCACGGGATCTTGACCCCTTTTTAGGGATTTTTGGGTTTTGGGGCTTATGTAACGGGTATGGGAATGTCGGCCCATGGGTTTACCCATGTTTAGGCTCAATTTTGTAAATATATAAATAGAAATCTAGGTGATGTAAGAAGTACCGGTGGCTGAGTGCAGCTAGTACTAGCTATGTGCAAGAAGACGTGATTAAGACTTGCAGAGATAAGTGCAAGTCATCTGTAGTGCTTTGTGTGCAGACTATGTAAGGCTATGTGCCTAGATCTACTTGGGGAATGGGGATCTGATGAAGTGCACGCAGATCTCCTGTCCTATGCGGAGTAGGGTTTTGATTCTTTATGCCTATAAGAAGCTTGACAGAAGATAATAAAGAGAAGAAGAGTTGGTGGATGTAGCCCCAGGGTGGGGGTGAACCACGTACATCTTGTGTTATGGTTGCTTTGTGTAATGTATTGATGTGTTTATCTGTTTACTTGTTTAGATGCTTTGATATAGATGAATGATAGGTAGATATGTTGATGTTATGTGCTTAATAATATGGATGAATGCTAGATCTGACCTATGTGGATGTTCTTAGTGCTTGAATATACTATATCTGGTTGAATACTGCGATGCTCTGTAATTAGGGTTTTGTCTGCGAAGTAGATACTAGTTTAATACTGATGAACTGTAATTGCTAAGTTCTTTGTTAAGGTGTTATAATCACATATATGTGTCCCAGCTAAGGTTGCAGACATCTGAGTCCTACAACCACCGCTGCCTCTACCTCGGGTGAGACTTCATCTACTTCGCAGGTGTTGCCGAAAGGGTTGATAGTTAGGGTTTTATTGGTGTGTTGTTGTAGCGTTGAACCCTGGGTCTGCCCCTATGCCAACAAATGGTTACGTTGCCGAGACCTGAAACTGTGATTGTTGGGAACTAAGAAAAAAGGAGCTTTGTGCGAAGATCTGACCTGAAATTGTGAAAGCTCTATGCGTAGATCTGTTGCTTTAGTGTGTAGTACTCTACTTGACTTGTGAAGCTCTGTGCTAAGAAAAGAAGTCTGATCTGAAGAGAAGAGGTAAGATCTGAAATCTTTGTGCTTTGTTAAAGGTAATATAAGTGGAATTTTTTGTTTCAAAAGTATGGATCTAGGTATATTTGATAAATTTTGTCTTAGCTTGAAAAGTAGGGCACATATAGATGAAAGAAGATTCAATATGAGTAGATGTGATAAAAATAGTGAAAGATATGTTATTCCTATGTATAGAGAGAATTTTTGGACTAACAAATGGATGCAGGGCCCTAGAAAGAATTTTTTGTAGGTTAGCTACTATGATCCTAGTGCGCAGTACAAGAAAGGTTGGGGATCATTTAAGAGAAAGATAGGATTAACTATTTGTTACAGATGCAGAAGACCGAGACATCTTGCTAAGGAATGCCTTGGTAGAAGACCTAATTGTATTTGTTGTAAAGCTATGGGCCATGAAGTTTTAGATTTCCCTAGAATGATTGCTAAGCTTGAAAGAATGAATATGAGACAAGAAGACCATGAGAGAGTTCAAGCAGCTAAGACCATGGCAGAACCCCAGAAATAATCATAGACTGTATTGCTGCAAATAAAAGAAACCCTGAATGACCATCGAAATATCAACTTATTAGAGATCTTCAAAGAAAAAGAGTAAATAAAAGCAAGAATATGAGACTTCGATGTTGACTATGTTTCGGATGAAGAAACATAGGTGAATATTATGACAGAAAGAACTTGGGAAACTTTAGGAAACCCTTCTATGATTCCTTCATTGGGAGGAATAAGATTATTCAAAGGAAAGTTGATAACCCTATGTGGAAGACTTACCCAAACATCTATGAGTGCTCATGGAACTTCAATAGAGGAAGACTTTGAGGTTGTTAAATTTATTTGGAACAATGCCCCATTTTCTATATTACTAGGAAAACCTTGGATTGGAAGGGATCGGGCCAGAAGGAAAGATGAAGAAGTCTTAGAGTAGAAGAAGCAAGAATTCAAAGATTTCATGACTAGGAGGATCACACACTTGATTGAAGAACAGGAGAACATATTGTAAGTTTTAAACTTGTGAAATAAAGCAATGCATATAGATTCTTAAGAAAAACAAAATTTAATCAATGGCTCATACACAGAGTACACAAAGATTTTGTACCGGAAACCCTCAACCGAGTAAACCTTTCTTATATTCATTATATCGAATTTCACCATTCACCATACAATATGTACAATGTTTTTAGGTATTTCGTAGATACCAAAACCCTTAATCTGGGATTAATTTAGAAAACTGCTAAAAATAGAAAAAGCCGCTAAAAATAGAAAAAACCGCCCAAAAACAAATTTTGGGGCATACATGTCCCCCCCTGGGACCCCCCTAGGAAATAGCCCAGCGCACACGACACATGGAGCATTACTAGAGGGATCGTCAAACGCAGTTGTTGAATCTGACATGCCCACACACACACATGCAAAGAATATAACACATACCCAACATTCTCCCACTTGTTGTTTTCTTTCCATCCAGGGGTCTAGGGGATTATATAGTCAACAATCTAGGGCAACAATGCCCATTGTTACTCTACACCAGGAGAACTTTTCTATGCTCACAGACTTTGTCAATGAATCTGCAACATTCTTCAAAGTGTCAACCTTTTCCAGCAACACCTTCT
>SNQJ01S0007223.1:18926-31627 GCA_010110895.2 Picea sitchensis | reverse complement strand
TGCGGTTATTTCGGTGGTGCTGGTCGCCGTGGTTGTAATTTGTAAAAGAAAAATCAGTATGCGCGGTTATAAGCAACAGCTCCTTCCGGGTGAGTTTAGTTTCTTTCTTACTCTCCTATATAACGGTAACTGTGAATTTTTTTAATTCATATTTTTCGAAAGAAGGAAAAATTAATCTCTTTTACGGATATTTTATTGAAATATTTTTGAATTACAATTCTACTATGGAGAAATGCCACTAAAACATCTTAGAGACTTCAGGAATGTTAGTAAATGTTCAAACGCAACAATACACCGTTTATTTACGATTTCTTGTTTTCTTTTGTGTTTTTTTAAACCATATTTTGCTCAATCCCTGAAATCACTAAATCACTAAAAATGAGATCCCTGAAATCCCTAAATCAGTAAAAATGAGAAGCTTCTTGTTTTGTTTTCTTGTGTTGAAGTATGACACCAATGCCTTCAAAAGTTTGGGCATGTTGAAATCTACCACAATCTAAATAATTATTGACTTCAATTTTCCAAAGGTATTCTTGCTTGAGTATTTGATGGAAGAAGAGATCCCAAGCATGCAAAGTCTAAGCATCTAGGATTTGTTTATGTAGGATAAAAGTATGATGTGACCAACCCTCCATACCTCCACATTTTGCATGATGTAATCATGTAGAAGAAGGAATGTGGAAAATGGAGGACTTGTTTATGTAGGATAAAAGTATGATGTGACCAACTCTGCATATGTAACATACTCATGGCGGGGCGTAAAAATTTTGATCTCCTTTCAAAATCAAATCCTCTATCCATGGTTTCTAATTTGGAAATCGGGGCCTAGCCCCTTTTATTCGGCGACCATTGCATACGAGTCCCTTTTCTTCGGCGACCATCGCATATGACCAAATGCCAAGGCCACAGGCGTCTATTCCAGCGCTTCAGAACTTCAGGAATTTTTTATTCATCACACGTTAATTCCTCCGAACTCTGAAGTGGCGAAGTTCTGAACTGGCACGAAGAGATCGACGATTCCTATTCTCACTCAAGATCAACGACCATCAATGGCTTCAAGCCTTCGGGCTTCGGAGGAATTCAAAGCACCTCCTTGCAAAACCTCCAAAGTACTAATCCTCCGAAATGCACCATCCAACGCCACGTGTCCTTGGGGATTTTGGCGGTCCTGATTCACTTCGGGGCTTCGGCTTTCGAGAGTCCCCGGACGCTCACACAACCTTTCCTCTCGAAGTACTCCGTAACCAAAGTTCTTGATCAAGCGCCACATGTCCATTGTAAATCGACGACTTAGTTTCATTTGGGACTTCGGCATTCGGGAACTTCAGACGTTTCTACGACCTTTTTCTCCCAGAGCGTTTTCTTCCGGAGTTAAAGATCGTACACCACACGTCCTTCCCGATCAATGGTCATGGTTTACTTCGGGACTTCGACATTTGAGAGTTTCTACCTCTCCACACTCACTTTCTCCCGANTCACTTCGGCTATTCGAGCTTCGAGGGTTTCAAATACTCCAATGCATTTCTTCTCTGAAGTGCTCCGTACCTAGAGTTATGGATCGAGCACCACGCTCTTTCCCGATCAACGATCATGGTTTACTTCAGGACTTCGACATTCGGGAGTTTCTACCTCTCCACACTCACTTTTTCCCGAAATGCTTTCACCCGAAGTTAGCGATCTATCGACGTGTGTCTCCCACGAATCGACGACTACAAATCACTTTGGCTATTCGGGCTTCGGGGGTTTCAAATACTCCAACACCTTTCTCCTCCGTAGTACTCCGTACCCGAAGTTATGGATCAAGCGCCACACATCTTTCCTGATTGACGACTGCGATCTACTTTGGAGCTTTGACATTCGAGAGTCGTTACTCGCGTAAACCCACTTTCCTTCGAAGTGGCTATCTCCCGAAATGGGAGATCTGCTGACACCTGTCCTCAGCTGATGGATGACTCAGATGAATTCTGGCTCTCCAGCCTTCGAGAGTTCTTGTTCAACACCTCCCCCTTTTCCTGGAGTGACTCTCCTCCGAAGTGCAGATCTGATGACACTTGTCCCTTTAGCTTGGACGACCTAGATAAGCTTCAGCTCTTCGGCTTCAAGAGTGTCAACCTCCCCACACTCACTTCCTTTCGGAGTGCTTACACCCGAAGTGGACGATCTGTCGATGCATGTCTCCCGCAGATCGATGGCTGCAAATCACTTCGGCTCTTCGGGTTTTGGGAGTTTCAACCTCTCATCACTCGCTTTCTCCCAGAGTGATTACACCCGAAGTCGACGATCTGTCGACACGTGTCCTTTCTCTCAGATCGACGGTACAAAAGGACTCTGTTACTTCAAGGATTTCAAAAGGAACTCACAATTATCCACCTAACAACTTTTCTATGTCTGACGGTCATGATTCGACCGATACCAATTTGTTCATCGATCGACGATTCACGGTGATTGCAGGGTCCCAACATGCTCACTCTTTATCGAAAGAAGGAAAAATCAATCTCTTTTACGGATATTTTATTAAAATATTTTTGAATTACCCATCTACTATGGAGAAATGCCACTAAAACATCTTATAGACTCTAGGAATGTTAGTAAATGTTCAAACACACCAATACATGGCACAACAATACACCGTTTATTTACGATTTCTTGTTTTCTTTTGTTTGTGTTTTTTTTAAACCATATATTGCTCAATCCCTAAATCACTAAAAATGAAATCCCTAAAATTCCTAAGCCTTATGTTAAAGGTTCTACTAAATGATGATTTTTTCAAGGGACATTTGCTCGAAATCGAGACAAAAATTGTTAGATTCGTAGATTTGAGTAATTATTTTTGTATATTTAGATTGCCCCAAAAGTTTTTTAGTATGCTAAATCCATTTTTACATTCAAAAATGAATTCCGAATAACCAAACATAGTGATTTGTATAAATTTATATCACCGGATTTCGGCTAAAAGAACCATTTGATAAAATAGCTAGACAAAACCATCCCTAAATCACTAAAATGAAAAAATTTAAGAAAAATTAACAAAAGAAAAATATGTACATGACTCTATATATACCTGAGTGGGCCTAATGGTTAAGAACATGTGTTTCCTCTTAAGAGGTCCAAGTTCAAATCTAGAGCGGGGTAGGGTATGTATACCTTCATAGACTTTACCAGTAAAATTGCTGGGCGGAGGTGGTCTCATACACCAATTTGGTGTCTAGCTTGGCCGTGACCTTAAAAATAGATTATTATTATCACCTATATATTTAGAATACAACAATATTGAACACTTTTATCTTTATATAAAATGTGGATAGATTCAAAGTTAGATATTCAACTTTACCCCAAAAATCTATATGAATCTAAATGTTTAATTACAACTTTGCATGTCTAGGGTTACATATTGGCATCATTTCTCTACCATATTTAAAAAGATGTATTTTTCTAAAATCCTGAACTAAGGATTTACAAATTCACAAGGTATTCTTTTTCTTCCTTATTTCAATTCATCCCATTGATTTGTGAATGACCAAGTCTCAAAAAGTGCTAATTGCATTGCATCACCTTCATTGGTCAAAGGGACTAGTTCCTTTCCTAGCCTAAATTATATGAATCTGGCCTCCTCTTCACCCTACCAAAGGGTCAATTAGGCGAGGAAACTAGCATTGGAAGAGTTGACTCCTTAGTCATGCATGTATCCATATCAACAATGTAGCACTACCAATTAGTTTTGTTATTTTTTCATTTTTTATCTTGAGAAACTAACTTGATATCAAATTAAAGAATAAAAAAGGGCAAAGGCTAAACTTTTGGAAATTTTTATGCCTTTTTCTTTTGTTGAAGTATGAAAACAATGAATTAAAAAATTAGGACATGTTGAAATCTACCACAATCTAAATAAATAATCATTGACTTCAATTTTCCAAAAGTATTCTTGCTTGAGTATTTGATGCAAGAAGAGATCCCAAGCATGCAAAGTCTAAGCATCTAGGACTTGTTTATGTAGGATAAAAGTATGATGTGACTAACCCTTCATACCTCCACATTCTACATGATGTCATCATGTAGAAGAAAGAATGTGGAAAATGGAGGATGGCGTGTTCACCCCTCCACACTTATGCACTCCACATGACTTTCATTTTGCAAGATTTGTAAGAAAACAAAAGGAGAAGGGAAGGAAAATGAGCCAAATGTATCTTAGGCATGATAGGTAATCCACTTCAGAATATATAACCACCCCATTATTCTATGTTGACTTTGCATCAACAATGGCATCAACACATGTGTAGCTTCCAACAAGAAGGTGTTCACCAAAAATTGAAGAGCATTTTAAAACTCCCAAGAAAGGATGATAACAAATTGGCAAGTAACCAAACCACATGTAATTGAATCTTAAATGGAAAAGGCATAAAAGGAAGAAGTTGAGACGTTAGAGGAGTTCCTTTAAATAATCGCAAGCATGCCAACAACAGGGAAGCACATATACGAAACCAAAAGGAAAGTTGAAGGTTTGTAAGAAAAAATAGTCAAGAGAGAAAGTGCAATAGAACAGATTTGAGGCCATTGTATGAGAATTCCAAGATTTCCTAAAACGCTTTGCAAGTTAATTGCTTACTTTCTCGAAGTTAGAAGAAAAATGATTGTAAGCATTGTACCTATTATAGATCAATATCATATTCGAGTTTTAATCCTTGTGAGGAAGGTTTCTCTAGTTAAAAAATATGTGTATTGTGTAGAATTGTATGTGTGTGATCAATTTTTTTTAAATTGTTTTATTTTCATCAAGTAAATATAAATAATTGCAAAGACAATAAAACATAGTGAGAATCCATACTGATTTATATGGGAAAAATTAACTTTCCCACTAGAATACAGATCAATTTAATATCAAAGAACCTTGTTTTAATTCCTAATACAAAATTATGGTGAAGACCGAACTTAGTTATTCTTTAAGTATAGAGCCATTATTACCAGGATTGATACATAATAAAGCTTCAGAAAATATAATATGACAAGGGGATTGTAGCAATTGAATGGATTCACACTACCACAAGGAGGAAGGAGAGAGTGGAATAACCACTTAGTTTTAGGGAAAAATCAAGAAACCCTAGGGTGAGAAGAGAGATAGATAAAAGAACGGATAAAGGCCACTAGATTAATTAGGGTTTATAGTTGATTATGTTAATCCATGGTTGTAGGTTAATTAGGATATTTTTATTATGTCTCAACAACGGTCAAGTGATAACTACAAAATAGTAAAGGAAAGTATATAACCTATGGTTGATTCATCATCATTCCTTTGATGAGGTAATTAACCAAAGAGTTGAAGATGGATCAAAGAGAAAGAGGAAATAAATCACCTAGATGGGTGTTTTTGTAGGTATTGAAGATTATTGGAATGAAGATGAGAGTTTTTATAGGCCTCCAAGAGAGTGTTGCAACTACTAAACAAACATAGAAAATTTTATGGGTGAAATTAAAGGGTATCAAATTTTGATTGGGCGAATTATTTCTATAGAAGTTTTTGAAGGATTTCAATATATATAGCCCCAAATTTATTTTAAAAATATTATATCAAAAACCATTCGCCCACTGGTATTTTTGAGAGGAGAGGAGGGAAATATATTTTCTCCCTGTCAAATTCGAACTGGATCCTCCCTTCGCCCTAATTTTCTGAAGCATGGAATTTTTTGGAGGTATTTTGCCCTATTTTCTGGCCATGGGATTTTTCAGAGGTATTTCTCCCTTCTTTTATGTTATGTTCATGGTTTGTCACCGGGATCCCTCCTATAGCTTGTGGTTGTGACTTATGTAACAAGTGCCATATGTCTCTAGAGGTTTGTCGTTCCTCTTACTTGGTTGAAGAAAAACCAAAAATGATTAATCTCCATAGAAAATAAAATGATTACCACCTACAAATATTCAGTACCCACGAATCTTATTTTCACAAACCTTCCATGAGCCGCGGATGCCTCTTTAATGGTGCGTTGTGACAGATGAAGTATGTATTCTTCCTTGTGCTTCGAGTCTTCTCTTTCTGGGTGCCTTTTGTGATTGTTGGGAGCAAATAAGTTAGAGAGGCAACATTATTCTACTCGTGGCCTCTTGTCGGGTGAGTATTGGGAGCATTGGGGAACGATTTGATTTGTTGGCCAACAGTTTATCATCCTGCTGGGAGTATTTGTGACTGTTGGATATTTGTATCAGACTTGGGGGTCGAATCTCACATTTGTTGGGTTAGTGGCTCTTCTATGGCCGATTTTTCCTTATGTAGGGTCGAATTGTATGTTTGGGGCAACAAATCTCACATATGGTCTAAGTTATCATCATCGATTGGGTTTATTCTTTGATGTTGGGCGTAATACCCATTACCTGTAACTGATATCCCTATTAGTGGGGCGAGTTTTCTATTAATAAGAGGATGTATTCCTGGAAGAACATTCTTGTGGGTTTGTAGGTGACAACCCAAGCATTTCTGGTGGGCAAGAGGGGAACGATTCAACTTCTCAGCAATTCTATAACATCCGAACTCTCTTACATAAGACCTGTAACAAGCATCATTAAACAAGGTCATATCTAAACAATTTGTAAACTGACTGTTGTGTATGTATTCCCTCTTGAAACTAACAATAAAAGATCAGTCTCAAATATTGTTTTGCTGATATATATTAGGATATTAAATCTGTTGTCAATTAATTTGTTTTCATTACTTCTTTACTATTGTATAAAATATTGGCATCCAAAATATTGACAAATGGTTCATGAGGAAAAATTAAGGGAGAAATCAGAAAAAAAATTGCACGGATCTTTACATTTGCCAAGTAGGTGAAAGCAGGGTCTTGTTATTACCCTACCAAGGTTTGATTCCCCCATGTGACATGTTCACCTCTTGTGGGTTGGTGCATCCCTACAAGGGGGCTATTGCTAAGAGGAAGCCATCATGGCCGTTAAGTTGGGCTGGCAGGTCACATGTCATAACAATATAAAACAATGTCCCACCTCTTTATAGGTGGTAGATGTTCAATTAAGTATAAAGGAAGCATCTTTCCATTCATTTCCTTTATTATCTGGGAACAATTACATGCATATTTGATGCAGCCCCCCTACTCGCCCGTAGGGATACACGACCTCCCGGTCAAGGATCTTCGATTCTTGAGTCCAATGACTCTCTGGAACCTTAATGGTTCCCTTATGTATCTAAACGCAGGCCCTTTCAGCTTCTTGGTGCAGGTCTGATAGCACCCATGACCTTCCCTTTCACTCTGCTGTGAAATCTCAGAGTACTGAGCGTTAGCTATTTTTCTGATGAGCCCCCTCTTGATATGACCTTGGGCGATGCCTCCTTGTGACCATGCGATCTCGGGCACGGTCAACAGTGGTTTGGGATCAAACTACTTTTCGGCCCAAAATTCTCTTCGAACCTCCACGTGTCCTCTTGGTGAAACCACAGTCTGGATCTCATCCTGCCCTCGACGTTTTAAAGTCCGTGCAAATCCTGTCCCTAAAATAATACGGGATCATCGATCTCGTGATCTTGACAATATTGTCTGAACTAACGGTTTAGATCTTTTCCTTTCAAATCTACGGACCATATCTGTCCCTCTGAGATCAACGGATGTGATCTCTTTTCAATTCCAGACTTCAGGGTTTTGAAATCTCAAACCCAACTCTCTTCCATACTCCAATCCCCCAGAGCTGACGATTTGTGGACACCTGTCTCGTGAAATCAACATTGCTGATCACTTCAGAACTCCGGACTCCGGAGTGCTCAAACTTCAACCCTTTCCTTCTTAGGATTTTATCTGAAGACTCTAATCCACTGATGCGTGTCCTCCTCGGATCAACGGCTACGATCCCTTCACATACCCAGACTTCAGACTTTTCAACTCTCAACTTTTCTCTCCCCGCGAAGTATGCATATTTCTGTTGCATGTCCTCTTGATCTAACAATCGAGGATTACTTCGGGACTTTACCCGGAGTGCATGGATATATGCCACGTCTCTCCTAGATCTGATAACTCTGAATCACTTCGGATCTTTGGGGTTCGACAATCTCGGTTCTCAATTGAAACTCCACAACAACTTTACCCAGAGCTTGTGATCTGTTGAAAAGTGTCCACTTATATATTGACAACTCTCAACTCTTCGACTCTTCGGGATTTGGGTGTTTCAACACTTCGATCTTCACATTCCTCTAGATCTTCCGACNCGCTTCGGCCCTTTGACTCTCCATGCTTCGGCCATCTCAAGTTTCAAACTTGCCTCCTCCCAGACTCATGGTATCTAATGGCTCAGATCCACTCTGACATTCTGACGCTTGAAGTTTACCCTGAACAATCTGATGACTTAGATCTGTTCCTGTGATCCGACGACTGAGATTCTACTTCAGGTTTCTGACTCTTCGGGCTTCGAAAATCTCAGTTCTCAACCCTTGGTGAATTCTCTCTCCTGAGTGTGCGAAGCACTGAGGCTCATGCACCTTACTCTGATCAGACGGTTGTTGGTCTATTTCACTGTGATCCAACGACCACTGTCGCTCCTCCTCCTGAGCTTCAAATATCTCTGACTTAGAGGATTTTCTAAGTGTTCAAAGGTTTTGAACCTTTTCTCCTCCTGTGAATTCGACTCTTGGATCTTGTCACCACTTATGAAAGTGTTATCCCTTATGAGCATTGTCCTTAAAAGGATTTTGATTCCCACGCACACGTTGCATTCTCAAGATTTCGATAACTCAGATCGAAGGATTTCTTGGAAAGAAATTCTTCTCTCCCACCTGGCGTTCCTCTGTTTTGGGTTCTTCGACGCTTGGTCGCTCTTTGATGTTGTGCATACCTTGCACTTGGTCTAAGTTTCCTTTGTTCTCCCTAAACTTCTTTGAGTCACTCTGAGACTCAATCGACGAACTCTTTGCGTTCGAGATGCACACATTGCATGCGAGTGTCAGAAGAGAAACAATTGAAAATAATCCAGTTTCGTCACGAACTCATACAATCAACCTCTCGAACAATCATACATGAATTAAATAAACTAAAAAAAACATATAGAATGTTGCATTCATTCAATCACACATTAATATGAACACAGTCCATGGATTTGGGACAATTTTGTCTGTTCTATTCATTCATGAAAACAAATTACATAGTATTTCTTCTACTCTACTCTGTTCTGCTGATCTCTCTGATCTCTATCTCATAATCTCCTAATCTCACAATCTCACGCTACTTTTATAATGCAACAACAAACTATCTAAGGACCGGCTCCACGAGCTCTCATCATCCTGTCTGCAACCTATCCTATCAAACTCTTAGCGGTTACCTACTTTGTCCTATTACAATAACTAACAGTTATTGCCAGATAAGAGTCAACAATCAATATCTGCAACCCCTTATAGTCCTTCACGACTTTACAAACACGACATATTTAAAAATGTTTCTTTCAAAAATATCTTAACAACTCAATTTAACTCTGAGTTAATTTCTGATTTGAAACTCTGTCATGCTAAGATGTTGTTCCTTTGCCTTCACGCTTGCATTTTGACTTTGGAGACGATGCTCCTGCAACATACTCCTTTGGTTAAAATTTTCATGGACTCCTGTCCATGAGCTCTTGCAATGTATTTCCATGCTTCAAAATATTAGGTTCTGTGATCCAACTTGCATCTTCCATTGGATAATATTTCCACTTCACTAATTATTCAAGATATGTCTTCCTCCTGGTCTTCTTTCCATCTCTCTGTTCAATGATTTTCTCCATCTGAGGTTTTTCTGCTGTGGGAAATTGTTCTTCCCACTGGACTTCTTTCTAATCATTTGATTCTTCTGCCTCATCTCTCCTGTAAGAATATAGGTCTACAACATTGAATATCGGTGATATCCCAACATTGTCTGGCAACTCAATTTCATAAGCATTGGCTACAAATTTTATGAGAATCCTGCATGGTCCTATCTTCTTCATCTTTAACTTGTTCTACGTTCCTCTTGGAAACCTTTCTTTTCTCAAATGAGCTAAAACTTCATCTCCAACTTCAAATTGAAATTCTCTCCTCTTTTGATCAACTCAGCTCTTGTAGTTTTGGCTATTGTTCTATAGCTTCTCTTTGACTCTGTCATGGAGTTTCTTCATTTCTGCTACAAAATCCTCTGCTCCAACACTTCTGAACTCATCTTGATTCATATCTCTCAAATCTGTAATCCCTCTTGGATGTATACCATACACAATTTCAAATGGATTTTTTCCTGTGATCCTATTCACTGAATTGTTGAATGCAATTTTTTCTTGTGCCAGAATCTGATCCCATTGTCAACCTTGCTCAGTGACTAAACTTCTCAACAATTTTCCCAGACTTTTGTTCACTACTTCAGTATGTCCATCTGTCTGAGGGTGATATGCTGAACTAAAGGATAAGTTCGTCCCCATCCTTTTCCATAGTTTCCTCCAAAAGTGTCCTACAAATTTGGTGTCCCTGTCTGAGACTATGCTCCTCGGAAATCCATAATCTCACTACTTATCTGAAAAACAAATTGGCTATGTGTGTAGCTTCGTTTGTATTCTGGCATGGTATGAAATGTGCCATTTTTAAAAATATGTCCACCACAAAAAATACGGAATCGCTCTCTTTTTGAGTTCTAGGCAATCCCAAAACAAAATCCATACTGATTGCATCCCACGACCTCTCTAGAATTGGTAATGGATGATAGAAACCAGTGTTTTGTTTTCTTCCTTTTTCATATTGACAAATTCTGCATTTGTTCACAAACGTTTTCACCTATACTCTCATGCTCGCCCAATAATACGAATTGATCAACTGTGCAAATGTCTTATCATGACCAAAATGTCCATCTAATCCTCCATTGTGTTTCTCTTTTAGCAGGTTATATCTCATTGAGCATTTTGGTATTCATAATTGGCTTCCCGATCAAATATTCAATCCATGGGTTTTTGTCTCCCAACAAAGGATTCTTGCATGCCTCATAAGCTTCCTTAAAATATGCATCTTCTCTATCCATCTCCTTGAGGTGTTCAAACCCTAAGGTCTCCACTTGGAAATCCTATACAATCAAAATCCTCCTGCTCAAAGCATTTGTAACTTTGTTAGCAGTTCCAACAATGTTCTTAATAACAAAAGTAAATTTTTTCATAAATTCTACCCATTTTGCATGTTTCTGATTCAACTTTTCTTGCCTAATAATAAATTGCAAAGCTTTATTATCATTGTACAAGACAAATTCTTTAGGAATTAGATAATGTCTCCACTTCTTCAAAGCTTGAATCATTGCATACAATTCTTTGTCATATGTGGAATATTTCTGCTTGGCGTCATTCAACTTATCACTGACATAAGCAACTAGCGTATTATCCTGACTCAAGATTTCTCCAATAGCTAATCCACTTGCATCACATCTCACTTGAAATGTTTTTCCAAAATCTGGTAAGACTAGAATTGGTTGTTCTGTAATCTTCTCCTTCAACACTTTGAATTTTTTTTTGAGTTCCCCTGTCCATTTAAAAGACTTGTGTTTCTTCTTCACAGTGTCCAACATGGGTGCACACATACCACTGAAATTTCTGATAAACTTTCTATAAAATCTTGCTAACCCATGGAAACTTCTTACCTCGAATATGTTGCTTGGAGATGGCCATTCTTTGATTGCTCTCACCTTTTCGTGATCCATCTTCAATTCATTTGAAGAGATCACAAAACCCAAATATATGAGTTATGTCTTTATAAATGAACTTTTCTTCAAATTTACCAACAATTTTTCCTACTGCAAATTTTCCGTTTCTGCTGTCAGATGTCTTAAGTGTTCTCTCTTTGTCTTACTCAATATTAGTATGTCATCCATATATACTATGAAATTTTTTCCTATGAATTCTTTCAATACCTCATTCATCAATCTCATAAATGTTCTTGGTGCATTTGTCAACCCAAATGGCATGACCATCCATTCAAATAATCCTTCATTTGTCTTGAACGTTGTTTTCCATTCATCTCCCTCTCTCATTCTTATTTGATGGTATCCACTCTTCAAGTCTATCTTGGAAAAATAGATTGCTCCACTCAAATAATCCATCAAATCATCCATCCTTGGTAAAGGAAATCTATACCTAATGGTTATCTTGTTGATGGATTTGGAATCTGTACACATTCTCCATCCTCCATCCTTCTTTGGACTTAACATAGTTGGTACTACGCATGGGCTTAGGATTTCCTTGACTAAACATTTATCCAACAACTCTTGGACTTTGTTTTTGACTTCCTCATTCTCTCTAGGTGTAAACCTATAAGCTGCTTTGTTTGGTAAACTAGCTCCTGGAATAAGGTCAATGTAATGGCTTATGCTCCTAATGGGTGGCAATGAGTGAGGTAACTCATCCACTACTATGTCAACAAAGTTTTCTAACAGTTCCTGTATTTCTTCAGGCAAATATTCCACATAATTATTTGTAAGGATAACTCTAGGCTTCCTCACTACAACAAATTTCATTTATTTCTCTTTCTTGACTTCATTCAAGAGTTCCTTCCCATTCATGAGAAGTATACTCGAAATAGCTTCCCTCTTTTTCTCTTTGTATTCTATTGGTAACAACATATGTGTTCTACCATTCTTTTCTAGGGTATAAGTATTCTTTCTTCCATCATGAATAACTTTTTGGTCAAACTGCCATGGTCTCCCCAATAAAATATGATAGACATCCATAGGAATTACATCACA
>SNQJ01S0007222.1:259899-270527 GCA_010110895.2 Picea sitchensis | reverse complement strand
CCAGGGAGATTTGGAGAATCAACCAGTCTTGTGAGGTATTGACAAAATCCAGGGGGAACGTACAACCTCTGTGAGTCAAACCAAAAGTCAGGGTGAACAAGATGTTATGTGAGTCTAATGCAAAAGTCAGGGGGAACGTACAACCTCTGTGAGCATAGACAGTGTATTGCAAAAGTCAAGGGGAACATACATCCTTTGTGAGCATAGACAAACTAGTGCAAAAGTCAAGGGGATGATACAACCTCTGTGAGCCTAGTCAAACCTTGTGAGCCATGAGAAAAAGTCAAGGTATCTAGAAGACGTTAGTTTGAATGTAAAATTCCTATGAGATAGAAATAAACGATATTACTAATATTGCAAATGATGTAATTGTATTGATCTAGTGCATTGGCACATGTAAACATTGTCCACCATGAAGAGAGTTTTGAATTTCCTTGTCAAGAGTTGTAACTAAAGTCTTGAGTCTAGTTCTATGTTAGAACTAAAGTGTAATGTTGAGTTGCAACTAAAGTATTGAGTCTATTTTTATTTTAGAACTAAAGTGTAATGTTGAGTTGCAACTAAAGTCTCGAGTCTAGTTCTATTTTATAACTAAAGTGTAATGTTGAGTTGCAACTAAAGTCTTAAGTCTAGTTCTAAGTTCGAACTAAAGCATGTCAATCTCAAGTCTAGTTCTAAGTTCGAACTAAAGTGTAATGCTGAGTTGTAACCAATCTCAAGTCTAGTTCTAAGTTTGAACTAAAGTGTAAATCTAAGTTGTAACCAATCTCAAGTCTAGTTCTAAATTTGAACTAAAGAATGAAGTTGAGTTATGTTTAATGCATGCAATCAGGTTACTATTTTGAGCTTCCCCTCTTCCCCTCTTCAGCCTATATAGAAAGAGGTTGAACCCTCTCTACAATACAGTTCTACAACATAGTCTTGAAACATAGTTTTCATATGCAGGTTGAGGGTGAAGTAATAGAGGAGCACATTAGTGATAAAGAGGCAGCATATCAGAGGTGTATTTCAGCAAGGCCTTTTAAGTCTTTTTCATGTCAGAGTTATCTTGGCAAGCTCTTTGAGAGCAAAACAATCATGGTGGATATTTGTAAGAGATATTACATTATTAATGCAATAAAGGAATATTGTTTTCTGGGGGTTTTCTCCCTGTACAGGGTTTCCCCAGGGTATATGTGTTGTTGATGTGCATGTTTACTTATCTACATAGTTATTTCTATTCGATTATGATTTGGAATTGTTGAAGTGTATTAAGTTGGAATCAAAGTATTGAAGAAAATAAAAGAATTAATCCGCATAAGAAATCAAGCTCATAATTTAACATGGTATGAGAGCTTAGGGTGTGTTAAACGTGTTGAAGTGAAGCAACAGGTACACACAGATCCAAGCAATCTTGATTAAGTTTCTAGTGTGAGGACCATGGTATCCTCCATTTCAGTCAGGGCCAAAGATAGGCTCGAATGAGCTACCAACTTTAATGTGTGGAAGCTTCGTATAACCAATATCTTGCAAGAGCATGATCTTGAGCAGTATGTGACCAAAGTGGTGGAGGAACCAATGAATAATGTAGGAAGAATGACCTTGAGGAAGAGTCAAGAAAAGGACAAGAGAATCATCTTTGACTCATTCAAAGACAATATAATGCATACAATGACTTTGTTGATGACTGCCAAGGACTGTATGGATACCTTGGTGAATCTGTATGAGAAACAGGGTCCAAGTTAGAAGAGGACACTTAAGAACAAGCTTAAGTATTTGAAGATGGAGAAAGGTGAATCAGTGGCATATTTCTGTTCCATGATAGCTCAGATCAGAGATCATCTTTTGGTCACAAGGGTGACAGTGGACAGTGATGATTTAGTGCAAGCCATTTTTTACGGTCTTCTTTCTTCATTGGAGACCTTCTTATCCAATGTAAGTGGGAGAGATATCCAACCCACGTTTGAAAGGTTATGGCATGATATCCTCCAGGAGGAGATTTTCACAACTACCAGGTGCGAGCCAATGAAAGAAGAGCACTCAACTTTAGCATCAAGATTCAAGGGAAAGAAGAAAGGAACTTTCCTGAAAGTCTCTCAGTGGAAGAAAAACACCAAAGGTACATTCAAAGGAAAGAATATTGATACATCTAAGATTAAATTCTCTAGTTGTAATAAGTTGGGTCATTTTGCTAAAGATTGTTGGTTTAGAAAGAAATATCCTAGGAAAGGGAAACATCATGCCTCAACTATTGAGGATGATGAATCCAAAAGAAATCAGAAAAGTCCTTCTAATGAAAAAGAAAATAGGAAACAATATTATTTGGTTTCTACCTTATCCAATTAAGTTTCCACGGGGCCGAAAACTTGGTTAGTAGACAGTGGTGCATCAAAGCACATGATATGGTACAAGGCGATCCTCTCAGATTTTGAGACAAAATCTTTTGCAGAGTAGGTCGATCTTGGGGATGAAAAATGTTACAAGATAGAGGGAGTAGGCTCTATCTCCTTCGGATTGGAATCTGGGACTAGACTTCATGTTGATGAAGTATTATATGTTCTAGGGCTCAAGAAGAATCTACTATCAATTGCAACCCTTGAGGACAAGGGATATTGGGTGATCTTCAAGGATAGGAAAGCACTACTATGGGCTAAAGGTACCCACTTAAGTACAGCAGAACCCATTGGAACTCGCAATGGAGGATTGTACGTCGTGTCAGGACAGTCAGTTCAGGCATTGTCTCATGATGCGACTAGCTCCAATGAGTTGTGGCACAAAATACTTGGACATATTCATTACAAAGCTCTTCCAGATCTACAAAACATGGTATGTGGCATGCCCTCTATTTCTCTTAGTAAAAATGAAATTTGTAAGGGATGCATGTTAAGTAAAAATATAAAGAAATCATTTCCTAGTAGTGACAACAGATCTCAGGGCATCTTAGATCTGGTTCATTTTGATGTATGTGGTCCCATGTCATCTCCCTCACTCAGTGGTTTTTTGTATTATGTCATTTTTATTGATGATTACTCAAGAAAATGTTGGATATATTTTATTAAAGATAAAAGTGACACATTTGATAAATTCAAAGAGTATAAAGCATTTATTGAAAAGCAGATAGGGAAACACATCTGAATCCTTAGAATGGACAATGGAGGAGAGTTTGAATCTCTTCAGTTTGAGGATTTATGCACGTTAGCAGGAATCAAGAGACAGTTGACCATGCCATATAACCCTTAGAAAAATGGTGTTGCTGAGAGGAAAAACACGACTATTTGTGAGGCAGTGAAAGCAATGATGTTTGACCAGGATCTGCCAAATTATTTATGGGCAGAAGCTACCTCCACTACCATGTATATTCAGAACAGGTGTCCACATGCTATTTTGAAGGACAAGACTCCTGAATAGGTCTTCTCAGGGATCAAACCTAAAGTAGGTCATCGAAGGATATTTGGATGTCATGTGTATATTCATGTCCCTAAGGAAAAGAGGAAAAAGATGGAACCCTCAGGCAAGAAAGGGGTTTTTGTGGGGTACAGTGAGAACTCCAAGGCTTACAGGATTTATGTACAAGGTTAGAGGAAAAAAGAGGTAAGAAGATATGTGAATTTCCATGAGGAAGCCACATTTAAGAAATCTAGAGAGCTTTAGCAAGATTCAGAAGAAGTTTATCCAGCTTCACCCTCTTCTGAAAATGAAGAGTTAGATGATCAGAGGGAGGAACCTCATAAAGGGCCAACTAATGAGCCCCTAGAACCCGCTGAAGTGTTAGAAATAACTCTTTAAGAACCTCCAACCAAAAGGAAGCCAGGGTGGCTTAAAGAAATGGTGTGGGAAGTAGAAAGGATAGCTGCTCCCAAAGGAAATTTCAGGGAAAGGAAGAGGCCTCATAGGGTTGGAGGCTATGTTTCACTGATGAGTATAATTTGTGATGCCAAACCTTGTTCATTTGAAGAAGAATATAAATTACAAGTATGGAAGGATGCCATGCTTGAGGAATAAAGGTCTATTATAAAGAACAATGTTTGGGACATTGTGCCGAGGCCAAAAGACAAATCAATGGTTTCTTCCAAATGGATCTATAAGATCAAACATGCAGTTGATGGAAGTGTAGAAAAGTTCAAAGAAATATTTGTAGCTAGAGGCTTCACTCAGAAAGAAGGAATCGAACACGAAGAGACTTTTTGTCTTGTAGCCAGGTCTACCTCCATTTGAGTTATTATTTCTTTAGCTTCCGTAATTGGTTGGAAGATACATCAGATGGATGTAAAGACAACATTATTGAATGGAAAGATTGAACATGAGGTCTTTTTGGAACAACCAGATGGTTTTATACTGCATAAAAAAGGAACACGTGTATGCAAGCTAAGGAAGGCCTTGTATGGTCTTAAGTAGGCTCCCAAAGTTTGGTATGACAGGATTGATGGCTTTCTTAAAAGCCTGGGCTTTCAGAAAAGTGATGTTGATGCAAATATGTACTTCAAGGTAAGAGGTAACCAACCTGTTATACTAATCATGTATGTTGATGATCTTTTTCTAACAGGAGATGAAGGGTTAATAGCCTGGTGTAAGAGGGAGATAACCTCAAAATTTGAGATGAAAGACTTAGGCTTGATGCATTACTTCCTAGGATTGGAAGTGTGGCAAAGATAGGGCGAGATATTTCTGGCACAAGGAAAATACACAGCGGATGTAATAAAGAGGTTTGGTATGATGGATTTCAAATCCATGTCTACTCCGATGGTTATGAACCTGAAGAAGTTGCATGATTCTGATACAGGTTCTGTATCCCACCATGTGTAGGAAAATGATTGGATCATTGATGTACATGATCCACACTAGGCCAGATATATGCTATGTAGTGATTGCAATGAGTCAGTTCATGACTGAATCGAGACAGAGACACTGGGTAGCAGCAAAGAACATCTTGATATATCTTAGAGGAACCATTACTTATGGTCTGAGATATACATCTAATGGTGGTTTATTTCTACATGGGTATTCAGATGTTGATTGGGTAGGAATCCCAGTGGATTGGAAGAGTACTTCTGGATAATATTTTAGTTTAGGATCCGCTATGATATCTTGGTCAAGACGAAAGAAGGGATCCATTGCATAGAGTACAACAGAGGTTGAGTACATTGCAGCAAGTGATGCTATCAAGGAAGCAATATGGATCAGAAAATTGGTTTCTGGGTTGTTTAGTGACAAGCTCAAGACAACGGTGGTTCACTTTGATAATTAAAGTTGCATAAAATTGACAGAGAAGCCGATATTTCACGACAGGTCAAAACATATTGACGTGAGGTACCACTACATCTGAGACTTGGTCTAGAGAAAAACTATAAAGTTATCGTACATAGCCACAAGCGAGCAGGTAGTTGATATCCTCACCAAGCCTCTGACCTCAAGACAGTTTGTGCAGTTGAGCGGCAATATTGGTGTGGTTGAGAATGACTCCCTTGCTGAGAGGGGGTGTTAAATTTGGCAGCATCGAAAGTCATTCTCCAATGAGAGGCCATATGGGACACCATGAGTCTAGCCAGGGAGATTTGGAGAATCAACCAGTCTTGTGAGGTATTGAAAAAAGATATGGGGAACGTACAACCTCTGTGAGTCAAACCAAAAGTCAGGATGAACGAGATTCTATGTGAGTCTAATGAAAAATTCAGGGGGAACGTACAACCTCTGTGAGCATAGATAGTCTAGTGAAAAAGTCAAGGGGAACGTACAACCTCTATGAGCATAGAAAAACTAGAGCAAAAGTCAGGGGGAACATACAACCTCTGTGAGCCTAGTCAAACCTTGTGAGCCATGAGAAAAAGTCAAGGTATCTAGCAAAAGTTAGGTTGAATGCAAAATTCCTATGAGCTAGAAACAAACGATATTCCTAATATTACAAATGATGTAATTGTAATGATCTAGTGCGTTGGCACATGTAAACATTATCCACCATGAAGAGAATTTCGAATTGCCTTGTCAAGAGTTGTAACTAAAGTCTTGAGTCTAGTTATATGTTAGAAATAAAGTGTAATGTTGAGTTGCAACTAAAGTCTTGAGTCTAGTTCTATTTTAGTAACGTTGAGTTGTAACTAAAGTCTTGAGTCTAGTTCTATTTTAGAACTAAAGTGTAATGTTGAGTTGCAACTAAAGTCTCAAGTCTAGTTCTATTTTATAACTAAAGTGTAATGTTGAGTTGCAACTAAAGTCTTAAGTCTAGTTCTAAGTTCGAACTAAAGCATGTTAGTCTCAAGTCTAGTTCTAAGTTCGAACTAAAGTGTAATGTTGAATTGTAACCAATCTCAAGTCTAGTTCTAAGTTCGAACTAAAGTGTAAAGATGAGTTGTAACCAATCTCAAGTCTAGTTCTAAGTTCAAAATAAAGAATGAAGTTGAGTTATGTTTAATGCATGTAATCAGGTTACTATTTTGAGCTTCCCCTCTTCCCCTCTTCATCCTATATAAGAAGAGGTTAAAGACTCTCTACAATACAGTTCTGCAACACAGTTTTGAAACACAGTTTTCATATGCAAGTTGAGGGTTAAGTAATAGAGGAGCACATCAGTGATAAAGAGGCAGCATATCAGAGGTGTATTTCAACAAGGTCTTTTAAGTCTTTGTCAGGTCAGAGTCATCTTGGAAAGTTCTTTGAGAGCAGAACATTCATGGTGGATATTTATAAGAGATCTTACATTATTAATGCAATAAAGGAATATTGTTTGCTGGGGTTTTTCTCCCTATACAGGGTTTCCCCAGGGTATATGTGTTGTTGATGTGCATGTTTACTTATCTACATAGTTATTTATATTCAATTATGATTTGGAATTGTTGAAGTGTATTAAGATGGAATCAAAGTATTGAAGAAAATAAAAGAATTAACCCGCATAAGAAATCAAGCTAATAATTTAATAGAAAATAATCCCCCAACCATGGACTATGAACCTCGCACAGTCCACCATCCTAAATGTGATCAATATTCCACTTTTTGTGAGACAAAAGAAGGTTAATGTCTGTGTGAATCTTCTGCTGTCGTGTTACCATGGATACTATTTATGGCTAGATAGACGCATCACAATCGATCCGATGTTGATCCATAGGATCACTGGATTGAGCATGCAGGGACCCGATCCACAAGACTTCTACTCAGGGAAAGCTTCAGACCGCGCCTAAGGATACATATGGTGATGTAGAAAAGGGGACGTGAGGCTACAAGATAGCCTCCATTGAGAATGATGCAGTGCACCTGGACTGCCAGCTAATCGCAGGAAAGCTAGTGAGGAAGAACAGACCTACACAGGTCACAGGTTTCGTTGTTGACCTCACCGGGAAGTGTGTAGAAGGACTCCAGATGAACTGGGTGAAGTACTTGGTCAACTAGTTAGAATCATACTATCACAAAGCTTAGGATCAGGGCTATGAGTTCCACTTTAGCTGGCTCCTGATCCTCATTGTGTTTACTGCTTGGGAGATGTCGGAAGGTGCGACCTTCCCAGATATCGAGTCATTCGATCCGCTCGCTGTGAAGTTCGCCATGCTCTAGTACTCGAGCGATATGGGAAAATAGTGGCATTTGAACGTGGTCTTCCATACGTACTATCTTTAGCTGAAGAGGGATATTGGAGATGTCCTTCACATGATGCCAAACACCCTGCATCGGTTCAGACCCCTCATGAAGTTTTGTGCAGATCGACACATCATTTATATCACCACGCATGCAAATGAGCATAAAGAAGAGCTCCAGTCATACTACAATCTCATAGAGGAGGACCTCAAAGAGATAACCAAGGATTGGTCTGCAGAGCTCCTCATCCTTGCTGACCCCACATAAATGTCAGACCCTAAACTAATTGGCAGCCTTGAGACCACTCATGAAAATAAGGATACACCTGGACCTAGTAGAAGGAATATGACTGAAGAGGTACAAAACCTAAGCAACGCATAAAAAAAAACTACTTCAAAGTCACTTGGTCGAGGAGGTAATGATGAAGTAGATCAAGAAGAGACCAATGGAAACGAATATCAGTAGAAGCAAGGTGAAGTAACACTGCCTAGGAATCATGTGGATGAGACTGATCCCTCTAAGAAAAGGAAGGTTTCTCCCACGAAGCCTACTTCCCAAAAGAAATCCAGAGCCACCATGACTAAGATGCAGACTGTGCTCACAGTCGATGACTTCGACTTCATCATCACAGTCGTATCAGACACTTGGCAGGATATTCTACAGAACAGTGAAGCCAAGCAAGCAGCCATGTATGATAAAATTGAAGAAAAACTCAGAGGGGTACAACAGGCCCTTTGATCCAGCCGCCTAGTGTCCACTGCGCCCCTTCCATCAGAAGAACCATAGTTGGGAGATGAGCCTGCCCAAATCCACAGACTAACTGATTCGATCGAAGCTTGTCTTCGTCAAGCGCAAGAAGAGAAAGACTAGGCCACAATGGCCTTGAAACACGCCGAAGAAGAAATGGTAGAGCAACGTCAAGTTTCACAAAAGGAGAAGGATGAACTTCAAACCAATTTTGAAGAAGAGAAAGCGCAGATCAATCAAGAAAAAAAGAAGTTACTCGCAGAATAGCTCGAAGTCAAAGAAACAGTCGACAAAGCACTTTGCTCTATGACGGGCTTAGAGCCAAAGGCAGAATACCAAGTGGAACATCAAGTAGCGCATTTCGTGGACACTATCCAATAGCTTCAACAAAGAATAGAAGACTTAGAGCTACGAACAGTTCCCAACACTCTGTAGGATGTGCGAGATCAAATAGAAGAAACTGCTCGAAGCGCAATTGAGAGAGTCAAGGCCCTCACCATGGAATGTAAAAAACTAAGTGATTGCAGTGCCCATACTTATGAGTGACTCACTGAGGATCCTGAACTGAAGGCCCTGGAGTCACAGCTCCAGGAGGCAAAGCAGCAAGCAGAAACAGTACAGTCACAGTTAAAGCCCCTGTGAGCAGTTGGGAGGATGAAGCGATCCCAAGAACAGCGCACTGCTCAATAGTAGGTCCACACCATTCAGAGGAAAGTCATGGAAGTGACTCAAAGGCTCCAACCAATATAAGACGAGGCTTGCCAACTGTTCGTAGAGATTGAAGGCCAAGAAGAAGAACTGGAGCAATTCGTCACTGCAGCTAAAAATTGCTTAGAGGGACCTGTCAACAAAGCAGTCATTCAAGTGTTCACTGAGAAGGATGCCTTGGCGCAACAACAGGTCAAAGCATCTTGATCCAAGCTCGAGGCATTTGAAGAAGAGCTACCCAGACCAGAAGGACTCGGGACGAGTCACAACTGAGCGTTGGGGGCCTGTTGGCCCTTAACCAAGTTTTGAGGATCCTTGGTCATGTTTGACCTATTTTTGGGACTTCGAAAGCCTGTCAAAGACAGAGTGTAAGTCGAAGCAGACAGCGCTAGATGTCGGCCCCTTTTTAGGGATTTTTTGGGTTTTGGGCTTATGTAACAGGTATGGGATGTCGGCGCATGGGTTTACCCATGTTTAGGCCCTTTTTGTAAAGTATAAATAGATGTCTAGACAATGTAAGGAGGGGATCAAGGCATCTGTGTGATGTTTTGATAAGTGCAAGTGATATTTGTAAATTCTTTGTGCATTCTATGATGAGAACTTGCAGAGCTAAGTGCAAGTGACTGTGTAAAGGCTTTGTGCTTTTACCTAGCTCGGGGAAGGAGGATCCAACGAAGTGTGTGTGGATATACTATCCTATGCGGAGTAGGATTTTGAGGCTCTGTGCATGTAGATGATTGACAGAAGATAATAAAAGAGAAGAAGAGTTGGTGGAGGTAGCCCCACACTAGGGGTGAACCACATATATGCTTTGTTATGGTTTCTTCGTGCATTGTGACTATTTGTTGTTCATATGATTAATGCTTAGTGCACTGATGTATGCTTAGATGAATCTGATATGATAGCTTAGTGTTGAATAATGTGAATGAATTCTAGATCTGGTCTATGTTGATGTGCTTAGTTCTTGAATATATTGGATCTGGGTGAATACTGCGATGCTCTATTGTTTAGGGTTTATCTGCATTGTGAATAAAGGCTGAATACTAATGAACTATAAATGCTAAGTTCTTTGTTAAGGTGTTACAATCATAGATCGGTGTCCCAGCTAAGGTTGTAGACACTGGAGTCCTGCAACCACCCCTGCCTCTACCTCAAGTGAGAATTCATGTGCTTTGCACGTGTTTTCGAAAGGGTCGGTAGTTAGGGTTTTATTGGTGCATTGTTGTAGCGTTGAACCCTGGGTCTGCTATTACCCATGATTTTGGTCATCCTGATGATGTATTGATGATGGTGTAATCAGGCTCTTCTTAAGAACTTTTACCTGAGAAAAGTTACTTTCATCTCTTTCAAGAAAACTCATTTTTGAAGACTGTTCGCAGGCTGCTAGTATATTTGCCTGTGATAATTCCTGATTCTCGCAGGCTGCCTTAAGCCAGAGTGCGAGAAGTTCACACTGTGTTGAACTGCTAGGGTGAGAACTCTTTCTAAAGCAAGGAAAAAGATGAATTCTTGATGCTTCTAGAAGGGAATCTTCTAGAAGGATGAGATGGCATTCGAATGGTTATCCTAGTACTGGATTCCTTGATATTTTGGGATCATTCTTATCCAAGTAACTAATCCATTCTCTCCTATAT
>SNQJ01S0007222.1:220559-243651 GCA_010110895.2 Picea sitchensis | reverse complement strand
AAATTATTTTGGAATCATAACTTTACTCATAACCATTGTGATCTATTTCCCATCTAGACCATATTCTTTATAAGGAATTTCCTCACCGATGCATCCCCACTTGCACAATTAATTTGCTTTTTAATTATATAAATTAAAATTATTCCTCCTCACACTTGTCACCCTCTCTCCAAGTTGCTCAAGTAATTTCATATTTCATTTTAAATTAAAAGTTAATTTCCCTCACATTTCCAAAATGTGCTCCTTAAATCACCCCTAGTTGTCTCTTTATTTCTCATATTCCCATTTAATGACTAACACCTTACTAAATCTAAGTTAAAGTTAAAATATGAGTCTTCTTCTAGTTAGACTAGTGGTACCTAGACTCTAAATACCATTCTATGTGTATACATATTCTCTCATGCTTTATTCCTTTCTTATCTTAATTTCCACTTTGGTATTTTCTTTCACACATGTGTATTATATCAATTCTTTTAAATTTATTTCATTTTTCTTAATTTCTTAAATTGATTTTCTTTAATCCTTTTTAATTTAGTTAATAATTAAGTTTAGCCTCCTTACCAAAAACTTAGACTTAGTGTTGGCCCTTGGTTATGAATTAAGGAAGAAAAAAAAAGAAGAAGGAATAGAAAAGATGAAGCCCAAACTGCGCGGAAGACACGTTGATTGATATTGGGTCGAAGTGGCCAAAGAAGCAGAAAAGAAGGAGCGAAGTAAGGGAAAACGAGCCATTGGATGAGAAGATTGAGGAAAACAGATCAACAAGGAAGATGGATCATGGACAACTCAACAAACAGAAAAAAACACCATTGGATGCTTTGGAGCACTTCGTGGGAAAGATAGGTTGGCGAAGCCCGAAAAATGCGGGTCAAGTTGACCTAGGGTTTGGACACCTAGGGTTTTGGTCTTTTAGGGTTCAGACACCTAGGTTTCAGCCTAAGGTATTCGGTGAGTCATTTTAATGTATAAATAAAGGTCTAGAGGCCCTAGGATGGGTTTGTTGTTGGTGAATGGTAGAGAGTTCATTGTTATTGTGTGAATGAGTGATTATTATTGTGTGTGAGAGCCTTCTGATATCGTAAGATCTTTATCTCGGTGTGAAGATCAACCTTGCAGCTGGGTGCACAGGGAGGGGAGAGAAGAAGAGAAGAAGAGAGAGATCTGGAAGCTAAGAGCGCAGATAGAAATGTATTTTTTCATATAATATCAAGAAACACAGTTCTATGGACATAGTCCTAGGAAGAGGGTGAACCACGTATATTTTGTGTCTATCTGGTTGTTACTGGATCCGTTTGTCTTCTGTTATCCTATTATTGCACTATTATGCTAAATCTTGAATATAATAGTGCGAAGTAGGTTTATGCTTGGTAAGAATAGCTAGAGCTCTATGTGTTGTTGCCTTGGACCCACTTGCACTTTCTCTGGTTGTAGAAACCTGTGTCCTACAACCCCCTATTGGTACTTTGGGTGAGACTGCATCTTCTTCGCAGCTGTTGCTGAACGGGCCAATAGTTAGGGCTTGTTAGTGTGCTGTTAGAGTTAAACCCTGGGTCTGCCACTGTGCCCACAAATGGTTTTGTTGTTGGGACCTGAAACTGTGATTGCTGGGAACTAAAAAAGAGAAATCTTTGTGCATAGATCTGTTGCCCTAGTGCGCAATATTCTACTTGACTTGTGAAAATCTGTGCTAAGAAGAGAGGTTTGATCTAAAGAAGAGAGGTAAGATCTTAAAGCTTTATGCTATGATAAAGATAAGATAAGCAAAAAAATATTATTTCGAAAGAATGGATGTAGGTATGTTTGATAGATTTGGTCCTAGTCTAAAAACTAGGCACAACTTGAAGAAAGAAGATATGATATGAATAGATTTGATAGAAATAGTGAAAGATATGTTATTCCTATGTATAGAAATAATTGTTGGACTAACAAGTGGATGCAGGATCATAGAAATAATTTTTTGCAGGTCTGTCACTGTGATCCCAGTGCGCAATACATGAAAGGTCGGGGATCGTTTAAAAGAAAGAGTATATTGAATTTTTGTTGTATTTGCAGAAGACCAGGACATCTTGCTAAGAAATTCCCTAGTAGAGGCCCTATTTTCCTTTGTTGTAAAGTTACTAGACATGAAGTTTTGGATTTCCCTAGAATGATTGCTAAAGTCGAGAAGATGAACATGAAACAAGAATACTCTGAGGAAGTCCAAGAGAATAAGAATATGCTAAAGAATCAGAAAGAATCAGAAGCTATATTATTACAGGTGAATGAAACTCTTAATGATCACAGAGAAATCAGTCTACCAGAGACCTTAAAAGCGAAAGAGTGCATAGAAACAAGAACAGGAGATTTCGACACAGACTTTGTATTGGATGGAGAAACACAAGTGAACATCATGACATAAAGTACTCGGGAAATCTTAGGAAAGCCTGCTATGGTTCCTTCATTGGGATGAATAGGTTTGTTTAAAGGAAAGTTGACAACCCTATGTGGAAGACATTCCCAGGTACCTATGGTCTCTCATGGAACATTGACAAAAGAAGAATTTGAGGTCATTAAGTTTGTTGAGAACAACACTCCTTTTGCACTTTTGTTAGGAAGGGTTTGGATTGAGAATGACCAGAACCTAAGGAAAGAAGAAGAGAAAGCTATAGAACAAAAAAAGCAAGAATTAAGGGATTTTGATAGCTACGAGAATAGCATGCTTAATAGAAGAAAATGAGGACAAGTCAAAGAAACTGAAGGCCAAAGACCTAGCTGTTGAAGTTGAAAAACTCAGGAAAAATTGAAGAACCTATCCATGCAGGAGAGTAGAGAACCTACTCTAGAATGAGAAGAAGTAAATTATCCTCGAACGTTGAGAAAGATCCTCCACAGTGCAATGTTACTATGCTAAGAATAGATAAGAACAATAATGGAAAAAATAATCCAGAGACCTAGATCGCAGGGAAGAAGGCTAGAAATCTCAGTAAGAAGAAAGCTAAGCTAGAAAAATTGAAAGAGGTTCCAAAGAGGACTTCGAAGAAGGAAGGGTTGCAGAAATTGAACCTCGTCGGGATAACAAAACAACGCAAATTGACACTTCGCCATGTCGAAGCAATATGACTGTTGGATTCATCTCAACCGTTAGAACAATGTCCCCGAACAACTAGAAACACAATTATTGCTGGAACGCTCACCATTGAACCGTTGGGACCGCACCATAATGGATGGAATTGCATTGACTACGACATTCCTATGTGTTCGAGGAATTCGTTATGATATTATCTATTTAACCTGTCGGATGTATCACCGAGAACGCTTTTTCCTATTGTGATTATCCGAGCCCACAGAGAACTAGTTGTTGTCACGCAGTTCTTATTGAGACCTCACAATCCGTTCTTCTACCTTGATTGATTGTTCACCAACCCGAGATAGCTGATCTCGAGCGTGTATGTCAGACAACTTGAGCACAGTATAGAAAACTGTCGAAGATATTCTCATAGATCTCATGGCCGAGAAGGTCATGTCCGCAGGTGTTCAAGCTTTGTCAACAAGAGGAGTGCAAGCATCCCCATCGGCTGGGAATTGATCTAGGCCATCTCAAACTGTGAAATAAAAGAGAAGCAAGCATCGTAATGACTTAGAGAATGCAAAGTTTATCCCATCAATCCTGCCCGACTACATCCTGCCTCTGGCTGGCGTGGTGAGTCGTGACAACGTACCGAGGGACTTTGAGTACACTTTGATCACTGTGTACCTCCCAAAGGGGATACACGTAGTCAAAATGCACTTGGAAAGGATTCTAACATTGAATATAAGAGAATATAACTTGGGAGACTTCAAGAACTACAAAATGCTCTCACCACACAAGTATCTGACCAAGACAGTGGGGAAGAAGTCGAAGATAATCCCCCAATCACAGACCATGGACATCGCGAGGTCCACGATCCTCAGTGTGATGAAGTTACCACACTTCGGAAGAAATTAGGAGGTTAACGTGTGCGTTAAGATCTTTTTGTCATGCTTCCATAACGGTTACCTATGGTTGGATAGGTGCATCATTGTAGATCCGACGCTGATCCACCAGATCATCGAATTGAGCATACAAGGACTAGACCCACATAATTTTTATCTAGGGAAAGCTGTAGACCACGCCATGGCGCAACGAATCAAAGACACCTACGGTGATGTAGATAATGGGAATCAGGGCTACAAGGTAGCCTCCATCCAGAATGGGGCAGTGCGCCTAGCTTTCCAGTTGATTGTTGGTAAGCTCGTCAGGAAGAATAGACCAACACAGGTCACAAGGTTCATCGTTGACCTCGTAGGAAAATGAGTTGAGGGGCTACAAATGAACTGGGCGAGCTATCTCATCAACCAGTTAGAACAAGACTATCGCGAAGCTCAAGATCAGGGCTATGAGTTTCCTTTCAGCTGGGTGCTGATTCTCATTGCCTTCATTGCTTGGGAGATGTCGAAAGGAGCGACCTTCCCTGAAATTGAGCCGTCTGAACCACTAGCTGCAAAGTTCACTATGCTATGGTACTCAAGCGACATGGTGAAGCAATGGAAGTCCAACGTGGTGTTCCACACCTATTATCTTTAGATGAAGAGGGCCATCGAATCCTTCACTCGCATGATGCCGAACACACTTCATATGTTCAAGTCAATTGCTAAGTTTCATGTAGACATGCACTTCATCTATATCACTGCGCGTAGAGACAAGCACAAAGAAGAGCTCAAGTCCTATTACAAGCTCATGGAGGAAGACATGGAATAAATAACTAAAGAATAGCCTCCAGAGTTTCTCATACTGGTTGAAAGATGTGTTATGCAGGAAGAAAGACTGCTAATTGTGGTAGAAGCACATCAAGGCATCGCAGGACACTACGCAGGAAAAGAAACAATGGAAAAGATTCTTAGAGATGGCCTTTGGTGGCCCACTTTACACAAATATGCGAAGGAAAACTAAAGAGCCTGTGATGTATGCCAACGAGTTGGGAAACCTTCCAGAAGAGATGAAATGTCTTTAGCACCACAGCTAACATTACAAGCATTCGAGAAATGGGCCATTGATTTCGTGGGACCTATAAACCCACCAGGGAAGCCCACAGGAGCAAGATATATCATCACTGCGACCGAATATCTTACCATATGGGTAGAAGCAAGAGCAGTCAAGGGATTTAGTGCAACTAAAAATCCACGATTCATATTTGATGATATCATAACCAGGTTTGGATGCTCGAAGATCCTCATGAGTGATCAAGGCACACATTTTATTAATAATACCATTGAATCATTGACTTAGGAATTCGCAGTTCAACATCAGAAGAGCACTCCATACCACCCACAAGCGAATGGTACAGTCAAATCCTTTAACAAGATATTGGAGACCGTGCTGATGAATATTTGCAGTGTGAATAGAGATGATTGGGATTTGAGAGTACCAACAGTGTTATGGGCCTATAGAACTACTTGCAAGAAGCTGACAATGTAGACTCCCTTTAAGTTGGTTTATGGCCTAGAAGTAGTTGTGCCTATGGAATATTTGGTTTCTAGTCTGAGAATTGCAGCATTTACAGATATGGATGACACTAGTGTTGTTCAAAAGAGGCTCGCGCAGTTAGTTGAACTGGAGGAAGACAGGTTTATTGCAGGATTCCATCAATAGGTACAGAAAGAACAGGAGAAGGCCTACCATGACATACATATCAAGAAGAAGGCCTTTAATCAAGGATATTTAGTATTGGTATATGGCAACAAGTTCATGAAGCATCCAAAGAAGTTCAAAACACATTGGCTCGGGCCATATGAGGTCGCCTATGTTATAGAAGGAGGGGTTGCGCAGTTGAAGACTTTGAATGGAGAATGGAAGGAAGGTTTGGTGAATGGGAGCTGGTTGAAATTGTATTATGACAACCAACTTCCTCTCAACTCTCAGTAAAAGCAAACAGAGAAGGGTCTAGGTACCAGGCGCAGTTGGAACTGGGTACCAGACACATAAAAGACAGTCTGCACACAAGAGGGAGGGACAACGTGGAAAGCAAGTTGAAGTGAAATAGAGAGTTCAGTCTTGCAGTGACTCAGGACGAGTCACAGGTGAGTGTTGGGGGCCTTTTGGCCCTTGGTTATGAATTAAGGAAGAAAGATAAGAAGAAGGAAGAGAGAAGATGAAGCTCGAACTTCACAGAAGACACATTGACTGATATTGGGTCGAAGTGGCCAAAGAAGAAGAAAAGGAGCGAAGTAAGGGAAAACGAGTCGTTGGACGAGAAGATCGAGGAAAACAGATCAACAAGGAAGATGGATCGTGGACAACTTAGTAGGGTGGAAAAGATGATCTTGGAACCGTACACGCATCCACCTAGGGGATACCACAACCAGGTGGCGAATCACACAATTCTCGAGTGTGAAGTCATTAATCTGGCACTAACATCTCATCCTAGGACATTCCCAAAGTTAATTTAACTTCCATGCATTTTGATCATTTCCATCCTCATACACCTTGAAATTTGAATAACTCCTAATAATAGTGGACAATACAACATCCTTAGAGGTGAAATTCACCAAGGGAAACCACACCGGCCTCTTAACCTTATCCCTTCAAAAACCTTCTTATGAACCATCATCACCCAAGAGCCTCTTAAACAATCTTGTTAAACAATGTTCAAAGATGTGTTGACTTATTTATCTAAAATCCCTTCCTAGATCCACATTTAATTGACGAGAATATAGAAGGTATTCGTAGCCACTTCCTATTGAATTTACCGACTTCATAGAGCATCTACACTTTATGGATTGTAGTGAATCTACACTTTTAGTTGTTCCGCATCTTCTGCGAACCCTCCTTTGGTTTTACTTATAATTCACACCTCAAACGTCTTAGACCTAACAACAATATCAAGGTCTATGGCTTTGTTGGCATTTCAAAATCAAGGATTGACTTTGAGAGCATAGAAAAATTAATAAATGATTTTGTTGTCAACCTCTCCCATGATTCAAATTTATAATTGGATTACATTTTGGTGTTGGCTAAATGGTTTACTTTTTAGGTTTTTTGGCCAAATCTGGGGATGTAAATTTGGACAAAATCGTTATTTTTTGTTGTTTAAATTGCATTTCTGAATGCATAAATGGATTCATCATGTTTGCATGCCGAAAAACCCTCCAATTATAAAACTTAGCCACTCCAATTTGCTAATCCAACCATTACTCACCGGTTTTCAGACAAAATCAAAGAGCCAAAAGTTAAAATGTTTAGACTACCACTTACATTTTATGTACTTCCCTATAGAATTGTTTATAATATTGGTTAGAATCATCATATAATTAGTAGCAAAGTCAATAATTAAAATTCGTATTAATTCTTTCATGAATATACAAAATAAGTTATATTTACAGTATTTGGAGAGCGAAGAACAAACTCAATCGTACTCGATACTATATACTTTCTTATAGACCTGTCTGTATTATTAACTAAAATCATTGATCGAAGGGACCGACCTTTCATTATGAATAAGAAAAAATCTGGTCAATTTTCAAAATACTACAAAGTTCAGGAGACCATACGAATGCCTGGAGAAAATGCCGACAGCCTATGGAGAGAAAATGAATCCACGTATGAGAAGACACATAATCATTTCAAAAAGGGAATTGCAAATGGTAAGAATAGTTCTAAAGAATTGTTCAGTTTAACATAATACAAAACAGGGGCCCCAGAAGATGAAGCTCCCACAACTCTTGAAGAAGAAAAACATTTCAAGAAAGTTGACAAAAAGTCTTGGAAGATGATATCAGTGTCGTGGATACATTTTACGATCTACTTTTTATGATGGAATTGATTATGATCTACTTTCATAGATATGGTTGATCGTTTAGATCCAGAAGCCAAATTAGCAAGCGAGGCAACGGACAACAAATTCCAGCATTTGGAAGAAGCATTCTTGAAAACATTTGGAAGAAGCATCGTAAGATACAGTCTCTTCAAAATTCCAACCCCAACCAATTGGACGAGGAGAAAGGGGAAAACAAATGACACAATCAATGGGAGGAGGAAAGGTCAAATGACCTACTGAAATGGAAGATCAAGAGAATATGGAGCGGTTGTCCGAGAAAGGAAACATAAATCCTTGTTGCACGACTCTAAGGATTTTAAGACAATGGCTGTAGAAATTTATATAAATTTTGGAAAGCCAAGGATCTTAACTCTAATTCAGATTATTCAATACATGATTTAAGAAGTTTATTGGCCAATGTTTTTTGTCATTTCCTTGAAGAGGAGGTGTTGAACAAAGAACTAAGAAAAAATTGCAAAAAAAGGGCAGAGGACGGTAAGGAAAATGAGATATTGAATGCAGCCTCTATAGCAAGAAAAGCCAAAGGAGTACAACAACTGGTACAAGATAACTGTGAGTTAAATGAGATATTTAATGCATAGCATCTATAGTAGGAAAAATCCAAAGGTCTAATGTATGTGAATGCTATAAATGTAATTTATCCGATCAAGAAGTTTGTTTTATATTTTGCTTATAATAATAAAATGTGTTAAAAGTATTATAATATATCTAGAATGGTAATTTTTTTAGCCTTCTATGGTTAATTTTTACCATGGTATCCATAAGTTCCTAAGAGATTGTAAGAGTGGTCACAAAATATGGTATCCATTAAGCAATTGTGTATCCTATTATCTATATTAATATTATATAAAAACAAATTACATCCACAATCTTTAATGATCTCGTTGTTACGACAATAAAAGCGATGTACAAAATAGGTAAATATTTTTTTTTTTGAAAACCAACAATATTATGACAAGTGACATGATAAGTTACTTCATATATTAAAACTCCATAATCCATATTATCACAATCAACTGCAAACAACATTCTATTATTCAATCAACTCATCACATAAAGATAACATAAGGAAACTGCCTGCCCAACCTGTCTTGCATGGTTAGGACCCCCAAGACACATAAGAAACACTCAAGTCCAGGATTCATCCGATTGATTTTGACCACTTAAGGTCTTAGGACTGGGGACTGTTCTGAGGAACAAGGAGATGTCTAAATCTCATTAATCAATGATAATCCGATTTCCAGACTAGATTGATTAACCATAATTAGCATCATTTGTTCATAGTGCAAGGAATAATCTATTTGACGTAATCATCATTCAACAATAATTAAGTGCAATTTGAGTAATAGAATAAGACATAAGGATCTATAAAAACCACTAGAGCATAAGTAAGATTCTTGAATTAGTTAGAAATCTATTACACCCATAATTAACAACTTGTTATGGTCAAGTTCATTCAAGTTGAACAATCATTTATCAACTACTTCAAACTACTGTAACACGTACAAATCTTCATGTAGCACAACTATATGTCTATATCTTTAATTGACTTATCTTAATTAAGTGGTATTGTAAAAACTCGATATTAAATTTCATAGCCAATTCCAAGTTACCATAAGAGATCACACTTAATAATGAATTATTAGAAGACAGGACTACTTATATATCCATTAAGAAATTAAAGATCATCACCCGAGGAGCCATAATTATGATAACTCCCATACTAACTTACATATCCTTGTAGGTATGGATTTTTAAGGGAAGATCAAGTCTTAGTTACAATATGAATAAACTCAAAGTTGACTTATAATTTCATTGTTAGAATTAAAGGAAGACCCATTAATAATAAATGAAGGAAACCCTTTTCAATTTACGATTCCAATGAAGGGGATTTGAGGAAGACCCAACTTACTTTAAAAATGAATAAGGACTTCCATGTTAACTACAATCTAATTGAGAATCAAGGAAGATCTTATTAAACAATTATAAAATTTCAAAAGTTAACTACAATTCCAACTAAGAACCATAAGAAGGTTAAATCTTCATAAGTGAAGCATAGGGGTTTCAATATTTCCCTTCACATCCTTGGAGAAGGTATGAGGGAAACGAATATAAAAGAGCAATAACAAAGAATTCAAGCTACTCTGTAATCCAGCTATGAAGAACTCAGAGGGATCAACCTACCAAGAAATACCATAGGATTCAACTTCCTTCTATCTCCAAACAGGGATTTTTGGGAGATCACAGTTATTCATGCTTTTTATAAGAATAACATAAAGACTTCGCTAATGTGAACAAACTTTTTAGAGGTGACAGGCACCTTGCCTGGGGAATTTTCCTTTTACTATTTACCACGCTAATTTCCTTAAGAGTAAACACCAATAAAAAATAGGATTGAATCCAGGTGAGAATTTTTTTTTTCTCTCATTTTCCAGGCGTTTTCAACTGGGATGACTGTGGAACAGAGGTATCATCCTCCATTACGCGCACACAGAAATCTAAGCATCAACTACACGAAGTAGCTAAAGCCAGAGCAACTCCTTCTCCGAGTTGGTCTTGCGTTGGACGGAAATTAAACACTCAAAATCGAAATCTAGAGAGTCTGACAACATTGGGTAATTCGGAAACGAATTACAAATCAGAGAGAGAGAGAGTGTTTTAAGAGGATCTCAATATTTTGGGCACACTATATTGCTCAAATGCATCTCTAAATCAAGATAGGTTTAGAGATGCATTTGAGCAACTAACTCGGATTGAAAGTCAAGGGAAAGGATTTTGTCTTAACTAAAACTCAGAAGGTAAGGAGTCCGAGCAGAAAGGAAATCATTGGCAGCCATGGAAAAAGGAATCCGCGATTGTAAGTGTAAATATCGCTGGAAGTCGTTGAATGATTTGCAAAGGGCCAATATAATCGCTGACAGCCATTTGTAAGATAAATTCGTGATGGTGAAGATCAGTCATTTAAATATTTAAAGAGCCATTGAAATTCGCTAACAGTTATTTATCGATGAGAGACAGAGTTAACGATAGAGTCAAACTAATCAATTCAAAGAGGCAGCGACGAGCATTATCGATGGTTTGGTTGGGTTGTTTAGATAATAAAAGTGAGATCTCAAGGCAGTGATCGAGACGACCATCGCTCTCAAGGAAACTAGACTCCGCTTGGCAGTGCATCATGAACGATCCAAGCAATCCGCAATAGTTTAACATTGACCTTACCACAATTCCAGAAATGCTAAACAACCCAATCCGATTATAACGCAAAAAGGGTTTCGAATTTTGTTTCACTAAAACGCAAAATTTGTTCCAAACAGAAAACATGCGTCAAGCGCAACTAAGAATCAGGAAGTTTCAAAATGGGGTGGGCTTTATCCATGTCATTCATAATATTTGAATTATCGCAAATCACTCAACATTTATTAATCAAAAGGCTCATCATATAGTTTTACATGCTAGTGGCTTGGGACAAAAGCTCACATAATAGAGCTCATCCCACATTAATTAATCGCAAAAAAAGAAATGAATTGAGGGTTTGACAAACGAAAGGAGAGCTAACACAATTTTTCCATATACTTAGTTGCTAAATTTAAGTGGCATCAAACTCCAGAAATTCTTTATTTACACAAAAATTCATCAAGAAATTTCCAATTCAAAATTTAGATTACATCAGAGTTATAATGGAACCCTAAAACTCTATTACATATTCAAAATTAATAACACTCAAATCTCAAATAGAAATACTGTAACCGACAAAGATGGATTGGATGATGTTCCTCATCAATTGGTGTTCCTTCCTTCCTTCTCCTGCTTGTTAATCGTTGAGACTTCACTGGTACCTCCCAACCAATGCTAAGGGTACTCTTCTTCCCCCTTAGCCCCCTGAGCTGCAAATGATTAATGGCCCCAGTACAAATAGGCCACGCACACACAAGCGAGAATACTCTAGCTCAAGCTTTCCTATGAGTAAAACCACCCTCTCTCTCCTCTAGCTCCAAGCTTTCCTCGCAAGGTAAAGCCACCACTCTCTCTCAAGCTTAGTATCCCAACTCTCACAAGTAAAACCAGTCAAAATGATTTTGGCAGCATAACTTTACTCATGACCACTATGATCCCTTTCCCATATAGACCACATTCTTTATAGGAATTTCCCCACTGACACATCCCCACTTGCACAATTAATTTTCTTTTTAATTATATAAATTAGAATTATTCCTCCTCACACTTGTCACCCTATCCCCAAGTTTCTCAAGTAATTGCATATTTTATTTTAAATTAAAAGTCAATTTTCCTCACATTTTCCAAATGCGATCCTTAAATGGCTCCTAGTTGTCTCTTTATTCCCCATATTCCCATTTAATGACTGACGCCTTACTAAATTTGAGTTAGCATTAAAATAGGAGTCTTCTTCTAGTTAGATGATCCATATTTTATGAGCAGAACAAAATGAATACAAATTATTAATAGGTGCTTAACACAAAATAACATAGATACAATAAAACTGATTTTTTATTCAATAACGAAATGAGCTAAAAATAGTAAATTGTCAAAATTGTCATAAAACTGTTTTGGGCCAGTTAGAAAAGGTGGGTGGCCACTGATATCCATTTGGATCAATCGTCCCTTCTTAGGAAGCAATGGTCTCCATTGCGTTGAGGTACCCCATCAGATAAGGAAATTTCTGTTGAATTTGGCCCTGGGTGAGCCACTTGCCTTGGTGCAGGACCTGCCCTGCTTTGACGACTCGATAAAGTTGGATCCTTTGTTTTCGAGTGCCCTTGATCTACATGTCCACAATCTGATCATTGGATGCCTGTTGTATATAGTCTGGGTTGAGCTATGTTGGTGTTAGTTGTTCTGCTACTTATGAGGTGTCCAATAGTGGTGGGAAATAAGGGCGAAGGAGATCCACATTGAACAGTGGGTGCAGGCCAAGGAAATGAGGAATGTTGAGCTCAAAAGAATTACCCCCCATGACCTTGGTGATAGTGTACGACCCATAACAAAGTGGGAAAAGCTTCCGATGGGGTCCTGTAAGGCATTCTTTCTACAAGTGCAACCAAACTTTGTCACCCACCTAAAACTTATGTGGCACCCGATGTTGATCATGGCGCTATTTGTACTTGTCATTGGACTTCTGTAGGATATCCTGAACCCATTGGTGGATGTGTTGGATCCACTCAATGAAACGGGTGGCTTTGTCAGTTTCATTTGGAGTAGGATATGAGTCGTTCGAGGTGACAGCAAGGGGAAGTGCAACATCTATGGGACACCATGGTTGGAATCCCAACCCCACCTGAAAGGGGATGTGGTTGATTGAGCTATGCAGAGTTCGTTTGTAGCTATGATGGACATAGGAAAGGCTCTCATCCCATGTGTGAGGGTGATTTGAATTATACATGCGAAGGATATGCACAATCATTCGATTTACAACCTCGGTTTGGCCATCTGTCCCAGGGTGGAAGGTCATGGATTTGGTGAGCTTGGTGTCCAATAGTGACCAGAGGCTCAACGATAATATGTTGAGAAATCGACTATTCCGATCTCATACAATGGTTTGTGGGATTCCAAAATGTACCCAGACTTGTTCAAAGAAGATCTTGGCAGTGGCCTCTACTGTGATGTTCTTCTTGCAAGCAACCAGAATCGCCATCTTAGAAAAACGATCAACAACCACAAAAACATATTCATTTCCACGCTTGGTGGATGGGAGACCTGACATGTAGTCCATTGAGATGGATTCCCATGGCCTATCAGGAGTAGGAAGAGGGGTGTACAAACCCTGTTTCTTAGAGGTTGATTTGACAATAGCACAAGCAGTGCAAGACCTGATATACTTGCTGACCTCCTCTCGAAGTTTCGACCAGTAGAAATGTTTTGGTAGCAGCACCACTATCTTTTTGACGCCAAAGTGTCTTGCCACCCGACTGTAGTGGGCTTCACAGATGAGCTTCGCTTGCTCACTCGATGGAACACAAATATGGCCCAGATGACACGACAACCCATCTTGAAGATGGAAATTATTGACAATTGCATTTGCACCCAACATTTGGTAGGTGGTGGCGAAGTCAGGGCCTATATCATAGAGTTAGGGCCATCTAGATGTCTCATGGCCATAAGATTCTAGCACCGTGGTGAGTGTCACGACTGGTCGTCTGCTGAGGAAATCAGTGACACGATTGGTGCTTGATGTTGAGGTGGAATTGTTGCAAGTATGTGGACCACTTTTGATGGCAGTCATTCTGCAATTTTTCCTGTGTCTACATGAATTGCAGTGGTTTATGATCAATGTGGATGACTGTCTCCTTCTCAAGAATGTAATGTCTCCACTGGTGGTAGGCTTGCACAATGGAGTACATTTCTTTTTCATAAGTAGGGTACTTACAAACAATATCTGGCAATGTCTCACTATGATAGGCCACGGGGTGGCCGTGTTGAGTGAGAACGACACCCACAACATAGTATAAAGCATCTGTCTCGATCTCAAAGGGATGTTGCAGGTCTAGTAGTGAAAGTACTAGGGCTGAGCAAAAGCGCTACTTCAAATCATCGAACGCTTCTTTTGGGACCAGCCCCACACACAAATTTCGCCTTACCACCACCCCTGTTTATTTGGATGAGGGCCCATGCAATATGGGAGAATCCCAACACGAACCTGCGATAGAAATTGGCAAGGCCCAAGAAGCTTTGTAGCTCAGTGAGTGTTTTTGGGGCTGGCGAGTCACGGATGACTTGGATCTTAGCTGGATCCACGTATACGCCATGTTGATCAATGATGTAGCCTAGGTAATGGACCTTGTCCATGCCAAAGGAGCATTTTTCCAAGTTGGCGTATAATTTGTGTTGTCGTAGGGTGTGCAAAACCTGTTAAATATGTTGCAAGTGTTCGGCCCAAGTCTTGTTGTAAATTAGAATGTCATCTAGATACACCACTACAAATGTATGGGTGAATGCTTGCAGTATATCATCCATCATCCTCATGAAAGTGGCTGGAGCATTTTTCAAACCAAAGGGAATGACCAACCATTCAAAGAGGCCTTCCTTTGACTTGAAGGCAGTCTTCCATACATCTGTATGTTCTATTGGGACTTGGTGGTAGCCAGACTTCAGATCAATCTTACGAAAGTATTTGGCCCCCATGAGTTGATCAAGGAGGTCGTCGATTTAGGGAATCGGGTACCGGTTTCTGACTGTGATTTTATTCAGAGCCTGGTAATCAATACAAAGTCCCCAGGTTCCATATTTCTTCTGTACCAGCACGATTGGGCTCCCGCAAGGTGATGAGATGGGACAGATGTGCCCCTTGTGGAGCATTTCTTGGTTTTGTCACTTGATCTCCTCATTCTCGAACAAAGAGAGGTGATAGACTGGCCCATTGGGGAGCAGTGCACCGAGGGTTAGATCGATGGGGTGCTTGACCTGATAGTGTAGAGGTACCCCTGTAGGTGAGGAGAATATATCTGAGTATTCTTCCATGACCTTATCTACTTGTTTTTGTTGTGTGGAGAGGTCGGTTGTAGAGACCCTGGATGTGCCTGTGATCTTTCTCTTATTCTAAGAGTGAATCACGAAGAAGAAAAACTTCTCTGTCTGAGAGATAACCTTCCTGCATTTCTTAGCAGAGATCAAGAAAATAACACTAGGTGGGACTGCCTCGGGTATCCTGTTTAATTTCCTATTCAAAGTAATAATAACACTACGAGGCCTAGACTCATATACAACATGATGTTTCCATAAATAAGATTGGCCCAAAAGAACAACACAAACTTCGAGAGGAGAAACATCACACAATACCTCGCCTTTGAAGGGCTTGATGTCGTACAACAGTCGACAGTATTGGCTGACGCAGAGATCGCTTCCTTGGTAGAGCCATCCAATGGTGTAGGGTTGTGGGTGCGACGTTGTTGGCAGGGCCAGTTGCTTGACGAACTCTGCTGAGATGAGGTTCTTTTGGCTACCGCTATCAACAATGAAGTGCAACGGGGTGCCTTTTACCTACATTTGTGAATGGAAGAGGCACTCTCCTTCTTCTGGCTCATCTGGTTCACTAGGATGGAGCTTGGTGGTAGCAATGGTGGCACTAGGTTCCGCGTCAATGATCTGTCTTCCCCTTTATGGTTTTGGCTCAAATTCAGAATCCGCATTTGATTCCAAGGCTTTCACTTTGGCCACCAGCGATTGCTTTGAGCGGCAGTCAGTAGTGTTATGCCAAGGGCTCTTATGGAAGTTGCACCACTTCCCGGTATCTTTCTTTGTCTTTCTAGTGTCCATCTTTGCTTGCGACTTGGACTCGTTGTCCTGATACTATCCATATTTTCTCTGTCTTTTGTTCTGAGGGGTTCCCAGGTGCAAATTGTCACGTCTTTTGTTTGAGCTTCTACTCGATTTTGACGAAATATCGGTAGGCTGCGCCCAAGGATGAGATGTCCAGAAATTCCATTTCGGTCTGGATGTATCTATGTAGAGCACCGTGATACTTGAGCACCAGATGCCGGTCCAAATCTTTGATCCCTAGCTTGGTGGGCAAGGTAATGAAGATATTTGTGAAATCTGGCTCTGCTTGGTCTCTTTCTTGCCGCAGTGAGGTCCATTTGGTATAAAGGTCGTCATAACTTCCGACAGAGTATTATTGTTCCTTAATAGCATCCCTAAAGGATTCCCAGGTGGCCGTGACTGAAAATAATGAGGTTTCCTCTATTTCCTTTTGCTCACAGAAAGTTTCCCACCAATCTTTGACATGGGGAATGGCTTTGAGGAGCTCAAAAGTAATCTTTTCTCTATTCGAAAAGTAGATTCAACCATTTGTCTGCAACATATGCATCGATATGACCTTCAAATATAGGAATATAAAATTTTATTTGTACCTTGAAGGGGGTAGTGCCTTCATTCAAATAAGATGCGTCGCCTGTTGGTAGCCGCCAAAGGATTTGAGCGAAACTATCCATCATCTCATTCCTCTGTTGCATGAGGGATTCCTCAATTAACAATTTGAAAGGATCTCCTGTCTCGTCATATTTTCTTTCTCCTACCATGAGAGTTCGCTTGGGCGTGTGAGAGCTTCTGTCCTCAAGAGAAACAAGCTCGAGACCCAACTCTTTGTACTCTGACCTCATTGGGGACATGCATTAAGACGACAAGGAGAAAACCGCTATGATACCACTGATCCAGATTTTATGAGAAGAACGAAATGAATACAGATTATTAATAGGTGCTTAACACAAAATAACAGAGATACAGTAAAACTAGTTTTCTATTCAATAACGAAATGAGCTAAAACTGTAAAATGCAGCAAAAACAAGCTTGCTGGAATGGTGGCGGCTTATCTTTGAGAAGAGATGTGACGGCTGCGTGCATTCACAACAAGAAGATTACAATGAGGCTCTAAAGGCCTTTTTACAATAAAAAATAATGCAAAAAACCCTAGACATCCAAAAACCTAACCCTAGGAGATGAAGCGCCAAAAGTCACGTGCGCCCTGTTTGGGTAAGATAGTACATCAACTTTCTGGGGTCATAACTTTTGCATACGATCTTCGTTTTAGGCATGTGATAGCCCATTGAAATGTATCATCGTGGAGATTCATTTATGGGGCTCAATCATGCCTCTGGCTATCATTGAGAAGCTCAATCCCGAAAAACCTTTATTTAGGCCCTCAAAATGGCCTCAGAAGTTAAAACTACTAAAAATAGTAAATTGCGAAAATTGTCAGAAATTTTTTTTGAGCCAGTTGGAAAAGGTGGGTGGTCACCGACATCCATTTTGATCATTAGAATAGTGGTATCTATAATCTATATACCATTCTATGCGTACACATATTCTCTCATTGTTTATTCCTTTCTTATCTTAATTTCCACTTTGGTATTTTCTTGCACACATGTATATTATATCAATTCTTTTAAATTTATTTCATATTTCTTAATTTCTTACATTGATTTACCTCAATCCTTTTTAATTTAGTTAATAATTATGTTTAGCCTCCTTACCAAGAACTTAGACTTAGGCTTAAATTTTTTGAATAGGCTTAGACTTTTATTGGGATTTATAATTAATAAATTACCCATTAATTATTCATATCTGACAAGGCCTAAATATTTTTAAGGTTTATATTTATTCTTTCAAGGTTTTCTAGGCCACCTAGATTCATTGACTCAAGTTTTATTTACGCGGCGTGCCCTTCAAGACACACTCTGTGCTCCAAGGGTGCCACTCGCCCTTGACTAGTTTTGGTAGTTGTCCAAACCTTGGAGTCAACACTCCATTTGTGCAACCTTGTGAGAGACTAAGGGCTTCTAAGGAATAAAGACTCCACCTTGTTGCATGCCCTTAGAAATATTCATGAGCGATTGTCTCATTTCTCCCTCACGACATCGTGGACCTTTCGAACTAGGTAATCATTAACCTACAATTCGAGCCACAGTGGGAGTGCTAGTAGGCTTTGACAGGGACGTTGCCACACCTCTCCCTCAATATCAGGTTTATGTGCACAACGCCTTTACTCCTTATGTGAGTCATATTAGCAAGCATTCGTCGGCCTACATTCATTAACAAAACATTGTCACTGATCCATTATACACATAATCATACTAAACCAATCATCTCGCACATATGCATAAAATGAAATACTCAAACAAAACACAATCCACTCCCTTACTCAATCTGGAGTCCAAGGAGGTCCATTGATTCCAGCAACATCCACAATCTAGCACGTGTCCTTCACACTCATGCAAACTCATCAATAGAATCTATCAATACATATATATCAAATGAAAATATATCACAACCATCAACATCATCATAAAATCCATAATAAAAAAAAACCATGTACTATAGTCGGATCACTTGCACGCAAGTGTCCTCAAAGAGTAAGTTGATAACAGGTTCTCACAAGAGTGGGATGTTACACAATCCTGGTTTCTTTCCCTTAAGGAAATTACACCACAAAGTGTCAAAAAGTATAGTTCCAATCTTCCTTTCTAGATCAATAATATCCCTACTTATTATCTATCAATTTTGTATAAGCTTATACAATATATATAAGAGAACATAGACTATCTAAAATGTGAAAATGCCTAAAAAAATCTTCATTTAAAATGACTAAAAACATCGTGATGCTAGAGTCATCTCTTGTTGTAGGCGCTCTTTAAGTATAAGGTCCTCCTTGATGACTATTGGATTTGATGAAGTGGAAGTGGTTGTTGTGTCTAGAATTTTTTCTTCCTTTTTCATACCCTCGCAATCCTCTTCTTGTATTTCGATAACTTTAAAGTTGACCCAAGATTGCTTTGAAGAATGTCTAATTTTTTTTTCCCATGAAGTCCAATTTATGTAAAGTTGACCCAAGACCACTTTGAAGATTGCCTAAATTTCTTTTCCCATGAATTCCAAGTTATGAAAAATGGCTTGGTGTTGGTCCCCCTTTCCTCTATGACCCCAACGATGAACACATTAGTGAGCCAATAAAGTTCAATCGTTTTAATGAACTTAGTGTCTCGGGTTTTATATAAATCGTGGGTCATCCCCAAACCTTTAAATTCATCCTCTATTTGTTCTTTGGTAACCTTGCTTCTCTTCTGCATGACTGAAGATTCCAACTTTTCCATTTCCTCCTTTATTGCAAGAGAAAATATAGAATGGAAAAAGTGTTCCACTCTGAGTACATCCTTCCATGCCCTAGTCAGGTGATTATGGGGACCATAGAGGATGGATGATTGAGAGTTGATTTTCCTTTTCCACGAACCCGTTTCCTACTTGGTTCAGGTCCATAGTGAGTGCCAATGCCAACTGAAACCTTTGTTGTAGTCAACCACATAGAGGAGGAGAGATGATTGGCATATCCTTGTGGTACTTAATAGTTGCAAGTTTTATTAATATAATGGTATTTTATATAGGAATTTCTTTGGTATTAATAGTATATGGTGATCAATTTCACATGTATCATAATATGGTATATTCTATAGTTGTTATTTCTTTCGTATTAATATTATATGGGGAAAAATTTCACAGATGTATGAGGTGAGGTGAGACATAAAAGTGGTTAATATCAAAATGATAAATAATGTATGAACACAAATATATGTTAGAATATTATTATCTTAGATTTATTTAATTATGATGGATATTCTTTTTCTTAATGTATGATAAATTTTCAGTACTTGAAGTTAAAATTGATGTAGGTTGGTTGTAGTTGCAATTTGTCATGTTAATTATTAATACATGTCATAGATAATTTTTAGTCTTGAGAGCACTATAACTGGTTGAAATAAACCTTACCGAGGGTTTTTTGAACAAAATGATTTTGAAATGGAAGAATTTTAAATATGCATAGTTTTTGGATTATGGAAACATAATATATAGGTTCCTCATTCTTTATTATTATTTTCTCCCTAAAATTAGCGCAGGGTAAGTACAAAAGTAACTTGGCATCCATAGAAATAAGGAGACTAAGTCCAAAAATAAGTAAATCATGCTACATGTACATAAAACCCTCATGAGAAGGGGACATCCCACAAAGAATGATCCATATTTATGAGCAGAATGAAAGGAATAATACATTGAATACAATAACAAAGAGTTATGAAGAACAACAATAGATATCCAATGAATAATAACTTCTATTAAATAAACAAAATAGGATGAAACTGTAAAAATGCAGAACTGGAAATAACTTGCTCGAATGGTGGTAGCTATCTATGAGAAGAGATGTGGCTTGTTATGCACATATGTCTAAGAAGAATGATTAGAATGAGGCTCCACAAGTCTTTTTAACATTACTCATGAATTCCAAAACCCTAGACATCCAAAAAACTAACCCTAGGAGATGAAACACCAAAATTTATGTGGGTCTCGATGGGTAAGTTGGTACATCAACTTCCCGGGGTCATAAATTTTGCATACAACCTCTGTTTTAGGAGGGTGATAGCCCGTTGGAAAGGTATTTTCGAGAAATACACATTATGCCATAAAACTCTGACTTCATCTACAATTTGACTATGTCATGCCAAAAAACCATTGTTTAGGGCCCCAAAATGGCCCTGGAAGTACAGAATTATGCGTTGACATGAAAAATTAAAAAATAATCCAGTTGGATTAGGTAAGAAACCACAAATATCCACCTGGAAACTATGTAGGGACTTAGACAACTCAAGAAGTGTAGAACCCACAATTACAAAGGATTATAAAAGAACATATTGAACTAAAACACTTTCAAGATGATCCAATTGGAATAGGTGGGCAGCCACCAATATCCACCTGGATCATCCCTCCCCCCTTAGAAAGAAATGGTCTCCATTGTGTTGAGTGACCCCATCAAGTGATGAAACTTATACTGAATGTGGCCCTGGGTGAGCCATTTCCTTGGTGTAGGATCTTCCCTCCCTTGACAACTTGATAAAGTTGGATCCTATATTGGCGAGTGCCCTTGACCTATGTGTCCACTATTTGATTAGTGGATGCCTATTCCATGCAGTTAGGGTTGAGCTATGTTGGTTTCAATTGTTCTACAATCTCTAAGGTTTCCAATAATGGTGGAAAATATGGCCGAAGGAGGTCGACATTGAACACTGGGTGCAATCCAAGGAAGGGTGGAGTGTTGAGCTCAAAATAATTTCTACCCACAACCTTGGTGATAGTGTAGGGCCCATAGCGAAGTGAGAGGAGGTTCTGATGGGGCCCTGTAAGGATATCTTTCTACAAATGTAATCAGACCTTGTCTCCCACCTGAAATTGGTGCGATACCTGGTGTTCATCATGGAACTGCTTGTACTTAGCATTGGCTTTCTGCAAAATATCATGGATATATTAGTGGATGTGCTGAACCCACTCAATGAATCTGGTGGCTTTGTCGGCCTCAGACTGAACATGGGAAGATTCTTCCTGTGTGGTTGCAAGAGGTAGTGTAACATCAATGGGACCCAAGGGTTGGAATCCTAGCCCTACCTAAAATGGGTTATGGTCAATGGAGCTATGGAGAGCCTTTTTGTAGTTGTGTTGAACATAGGGAAGACTCTCATCCCATGTATGTATATGCTTAGAGTTGTACATGCACATGATGTGCACAATCATCTGTTTGATGACCTATGTCTGGAAATCAGTTTGGGGGTCGAAAGCAGTGGATTTACTGAGTTTGGTGTCCAACAATGATGGGATGCTCGAATAAAATGTGTTGAGGAACTTGTTGTCTTGATCTAAGGTGATGGTTTTTGGTATCCCAAAATGGACCCACACCCGTTCAAAGAAGATATTGGAGTTATTTTTTGTTGTGATTATCTTCTTGTAGGCTGTGATAATGGCCATCTTCAAAGACTGATCAACCACCACAAATACAAAATCATTGCCATGCTTGGTGGACGGAAGGACAGACATGTAATCCATCGATATGGATTCCCAAGGCCTCTCGGGAGTAGGAAGAGGGGTGTATAAGCCTTGCTTCTTGATGGTTGGCTTGGAAATGGCATAAACAGTGAAATATTTGATATACTTGCTAATGTATTGTCGAAGTTTTGGCCAATAAAAATGTTTCTGTAGAACAACCATAATTTTCTCCATGCTAAAATATCCTTCCATCCAACTGTAGTGAGCCTCCCAAATCATATTTGCACGCTTGATTTTGGGAACACAGAGGTGGCCCAGATGGAATAACAATCCGTCCTGAATGTGAAAATCGGTGACATTCTCTTCTGTACCCCAGAGTTGATAGGTGGTGGCAAAGTTAGAGTCACACTAATAAATTTTGGGCCACTTAGATGCCTCATTCCCACAAGAATGGAGCATTGTGGTGAGTGCAACAATAGGAGGGTGACTGAGGCAGTTAGTGACACAATTTGTGCTCCATGTTTTATACTTGATGTTGAGATGGAATTGTTGTAGGTATGTGCACCACTTTTGATAGCAGTCATTATGAAACTTCCCATCTGTCTGTATGAATTGTAGAGGATTGTGATCATTGTGGATGATTGTCTCCTTTCCCAAAATGTAATGCTTCCACTAACAACAGGCTTACACAATGGAATACATTTCTTTGTCATAGGTGGGGTAATTCCAGACATTATATGAGAGTGTCTCACTATGGTATTCTATTGTATGACCATGATGAGTGATAAATGTGTCAACAACATAGTTGGATGCATCAGTCTCAATATCAAACCATTGTTGTAGATCGGGTAAGAAGTGTTCGACAACACAGGTATTCCAACAGAGGACGAACACCTTCAGTAACCACTCACATAACTAGATCAAAGATCAACACACCGATGTTTTCACGTGGT
>SNQJ01S0007222.1:170418-212419 GCA_010110895.2 Picea sitchensis | reverse complement strand
ATATTAAGTCTAATGTTGGCGTGCTAGACCCAAAATATAAATGTTTAATTCATTTTATAATCTAGATTAATTTTAGGGTTGTTATTTAGTGACGGGTTGTGCCTTTCGTACTTAATAATGCACAAATGCAAAAAATTAAGTGTTGTAAAAAATGAAATTCAAAAATGGAAAGGCATGAAAACCTATATATGCGATTTTCCCTTTCCCTTTCTTCCTTTCATTATAGAAACTAAAAAAACTATTATCAATAGGCAATACATATAGAAGGCTCAAAACCACTATGAAAAATAAATCTTTAACCCTATTTTGTAAGCCCAAAAAACTAAAAATATGTGGGAAAATGATTTACAATCATGAAATTGTGTAGAAAAATGGTTTACATACATGAAATTGCATCAATGGGGATAAATAATGGACATGCATATTGAAAAAAAATAACAGTTTGTGCTTCCCTATAAAACCTCATGAAATTACATGGAAAAGGGCCAAACATACATGAAACTAAAGAAAATATTAGAAAAATTAAAAACACAAAAGGGAAAGCAATCATGCATAGAACTAATGTGGATTTTTGAAAAAAAAATGTTGACAAGCATACAAAAGGTTAAAAAACCAAAAAATCCATAATAATCAATCAAAGAAGGAAGAATTTCAAAAAGCCTTCCCTCGTGGACTCACCATTTTGTCATAGGAATATTTTAGCATAGTGGGTAGAAACCATTCCACAATAGTGGATTGATATGCTAAGGAACAACAATAAAAGAATTACCTACTCTACCCTCTCAGACAAACAAACAAATGATGGAAAACTAAAGTTTAAGAGGAAAGATAAAGGATTATACATGTGAGACATTCCTTTCAAGATATTCAAAGCTTTAGGTTGAGTTGAAAGAGAAGGAGAAGGGAAATAGTCTTGAAATAAACCTACACACAAGACGACGAATAAAATCTTAATTTTTTCTATAATGGTAAACTCTATCACTAACTTGCTCATGGTAAAATCCATAATTTACTTAATACCCATCCATAAAATTGCCTATAATTGACATGAAACAACAATGTGAAATGGGGAAAAGAAATGAAATTATTATGTAATCAACAAGAAAATAGTGAATTGTTACCTTGCATGAGATGGGTAGATCTAAACCTTCTCTCCTCAAGGTTCTTTCCTCAAAAGGGCTCATGAGTCCAAAAGCATCTCCATCTCTCTTCCCAAACTTCAAACAAGCAAGTAGAAAATGTACAAGAATAGTTCCAATATGGGGAACCCAAGATAATTCTAATGACATAACCTTATAATTCAATACAAAGATCCTCAAATTAATGTATATGAGGCCTTTTTATATGTGGAGGGTGATGATGGATTCCCTTAAAGAAACATAATATGAATGAGAGTAATAATGAAGGACCAACACTTGGCCTTGTCATAGGAGAGGTGAAAATGGGGGTGACACAAGACTTCCATCGACATAGATAAAATATGAGAGGGACATAGTTAAGAAATTATGAATTAAAATCCATGGGGGGGATGACTAAATTGATGTTAGAATGAGGAAAATAGAATGAATATGTTTGTATATTTAGGTGGAGTAAACAAAATTTAACAATTATAATGACAAGGTGGAATGAAACAACTAGATTAATCAATATTCATGCTTCAATCAACAAAACATTGACACCTCCATGGACTCATGGGGAAAATTCATGGAATATGAATATTTTTATTTAATTTTTATTCTTCTTTTATCTTTAGTGGAAACAATAAAAGAATATGTTATGTTAATGAGAGAGGAAAAGTATCAAGGTGTAAGAAAATCCATTCTCAAGTGTGCAAGGGAACATGAGGGTGAAAAGCAAGTAGAGAAATAAGTGTACAGGAAATGATGGACACCTTAATGCAAGCCCCCTCTCAAATGAAAATGTTTTGTATTCATTTGGAGCTTTGGAGTCTTGTATAAGCAATAAGAAATAGGTGAGAAACAAAATGTGAAGTGTAGCAACAAATTACAAAAAATAGGTGGGAGCCCATAAGGGAGTGGATAGGAATTGAGAAGAGAAGAGAATGAGGTTCAAGTGCCATCTAAGACTATAAAGGATCTCATTTATATGGGGAACACTCACGATGGATTTCAAACTACAAAGGGTGCTAAATTGGGGTTACCCATCATAGGGAGGCTCTAACATTGGACAAGTGTTAAAATAGGTGTTAAAGTACCAATGTCCAACCAAGGTGGACCCTAAGGTGATTGAATTGGAAAAAAGGTTTAAATATGAATATGTGGAGGGAAATATTAAACCTATATGATGGCTTAGACAAATACTTATAGAAGTCCATGAAAAGAAGGTGAATAATCTTGAATCCAAAGGATAACGTGTTCAAATTCCTACACCCAAGAAACAATGACAACCATGTAAAGAAGAGAAAAAACATAAATCCAACTATGAAAATGGTGCAAAGGGTTAGGAAATAGAGAAGTATGAGGTCCCCATATTGTGGATCATTGGAGGATGAAAGGAACAATTTCTCATTAGTGGGTGATTCATTGCCATGGTGTTGCTAAAAAGTGGTGTAAAACTCTACAATGCATTCAAATAAGGTTATGACCTTCTTGGATTTCACAATGGAAAACTCTACTTTGCTTGAGCTTGATAGTGTACCTTATGAGTAATATTAATACTAAAATTATAGAAGGCCTTAGGGAATGTTGAAATTAATTGTTCATTTATTATATGCAATAGATTGGTCATTATCTTTACATTGGATTCCACTAATATTAGATATTATTATAGACTTCTAGGATGTGGACACAAATGTGGGAAGAGAGACGATTATGTCACAAACATGGCAAGAGAGACGACTAGGTGGAAAATGTGGCAAGAGAGACAAAAACATGGCAAGAGAGACATAAACGTGGCAAGAGAGACGACTCGGTGGAAAACGTGGTAAGAGAGACATAAACATGGCAAGAGAGATGTTAACGTGGCAACAGAGACGTCAACGTGGCAATACCGACGTTATCGAGCAATATGATTTTTTTTTCTTCAAATTTCCTCTATTTTTCGACAGTATGGACAATTTTGTCCATAACGCCGCAAATAGAACGTCAAATTTTTTACAATATGTACTAGTGAAAGTGTGGTACATACATAAGATATGGGGCACTTTCCTAGGTATAATATATGTGTGTTTCTAATAGGTATGACAACCTTTACGACATGAGAAACACTTTTACATTACATACAAAGAAGTGAGAGAAACTACAAGATCCCCTAGATCATGTGTCCTAGTATATCCATCCCAAGACCGGTGCATACTTAACCAGGTCATAAATGACCAACATGATGGTGAGTTATTGCCATAAAGGGATAGTCGGCTAGATCCATAAGAGTAAGGACTATATTGAAATGGGGACTAAAATGATGGGCCATGACCGACTACAAGGGGTCTGGAGATACACTTACACCCCACATTGTTTCACAGATCATCTAATCATGGCCCAATACAGTACATGAGTACAAAAAAAGTCACTCTTTTGGCTCATCATGATACAATAGATACAAATAATATGCTCATAAGATGTCCACATTTGGCAAAAAAATTATAGGGCACATTGAAGTGGATTTGAGGTGTAACAGTTGGCTCCAACTTGGGAGCATGTGTTCATCTTGAGAGTGCATGAGAAATACAAAAATTTCAAAGCCTATAGACTTGAAACATTCTCACCAAATGGATGTCAAATGTGGGGAAGGGGTGAAGACACAAGTTCCTTCTCCCTTTTCTGAGATAGAAATAAATCCACGCATAAATGAAATATAACCAAGAACATGTTTTTTTGTAAGTAAGAGTTTCTATTCAAATATCAACATAATGTACATAAATTTACACTATTCAAGATGCTTAGGGTACCATAATTTCCATCAAAAAGTCCCCAAAAATCATATATTTGTCAACCTACCCTTTAAGGGAAACCAGACCAACATTCAAAAAAGAGTTGTAGCAAATTAAGACTAAAAATAGTATCAGTAAGTATGATAAACTAAAAGGTAGTGACCCTTAATGAAACTTGAGACAAAAACATCTTTTACTGAACTACGACAAAACCATATAAATCCTAACAAGTAAAAAAACATTTGTTCTCAATCATTGAAATGAGGCACCTGACGTGTATACATAAAAAATCCCACCTTGTTTCCCTCATCTTGACGAGTTTGCAGAGACCCAACAGATGATCTATCATCACACACTAGTTGGAGAGATTCCCCATTCCTTTTGACCAACCAAGAGACCATGGTGACTAGCAACTTGATCTAATCCTCCAAAGATTCCAATCATTGTTTGAACTGCATGTAATCCTAATATTTTGGTAACATACTTTGGTTTACCATAGTTTTGGTGTGCCAATATAGCTCTAGTGTTTTTTGAAACTTGGTATCTTGATACTGATAGAAACTAATATGAAGAGCTATATCTTCTACATGCTTGTCCACATCCTCATCTTCCTAGTAAGCCTTGATGATCTTGACCTCATCTTCTAGAGGTTGTATGGCATCCTTTACCTCTTGAGAGACCGATTTCCTATAGGATTTAGTTTCCTCCTCTGCCACAAGGGTGGCTCGAGTGTTACAAACACGAGTCATCTTGGCTCAGATAGACCGAGGAGCCATAGAAACTAAAAAGAGAATGGTGTGTCAGTCATAGGTAGGGACCATAATGAGGCTAGAGATAAAGAACGAATTGAACAAAATACAAAGATTAAAATAGATATAGAGATCAAAATAAACTAGAGACAATATAACGTACCCAACCACCCACAGGCCGGGCAGACTACTCAAAAATCTCAATTCAGAAATAGATCTCAAATTCTGGTAATAATTAATTCAAAATCAAGCATGAAAGAATGAAATAACAACACATCTAGTAATAAATATTCATGCTACAACATAATATAAATGAAAAATGTGCGATGCACCTCAATAACCAGGAAGCATGCACATTCAAATACATCTTAGAGATAATAATACACAACAGAATATAAATATATAGAAAACACAGAGAGAAATTATCTTTAATTAGACCATCATCAACTAGATGTAGACCAAGGATGTTCCTCCCAACTGTAGACATTGTTGTTTCAATTCTCAATAGCAGGTCACCACCGAGCCAGGGCTATAAATCCATAGGGATGGGTCCTAGTCCAAATCTAAAACACACTATAGTTGGAAAATTAGCTCTCAGGTTTTCCCAACCACACAACAATCCTAATTTCCAACTCTCTTTCCCCTTCATCATGAAAAACCCAAAGAAATTAACCCCTTTCTCTACCATGCAGTGCATTAAGTTGTTCCATTTCTTTCCAGGGCTCCAATTCTACTGGTCAGAAAATATCCATGATGGAAACTCCAAGGATTCTCATCTGTGACAGTTCTTTCAAAACTACCATCAATCTTATGCCCATAGGCATACATTCCAACCTGGAATAATCAGTAATTCCTCACATCCATTACACAATGGCTCTCCTCCTCTGGCCATTTGTTTCCATGCTCCAACCAAGAGCACACAAATTTTCAAGTGTGAATGAGTAATAATCCAAAGGAAAGAGTGTAAGAGTAAATGGAGAAGAACCCCCCAAAACATCCCACATGGGATGTTTATATAAGTACATGAAATCAAGAGCCACATGGCCTTCTCCCTAAGAATATCATATAACCACTTTTCTCAATTCAAACCAATATGTGTAAATAAAATATATTGAAAATACTTAACCCCTTTATCCCCCCCTCTCATGGATTCATATCCCCCTATCTCTTTTCCTTGTTCATCTTGCAACTGACGATGTATTTGATTAATATATATAGATGTATTACATTTCCCTAGGAACTCTGGCCCCTTTTCAATTTTACTGACTCACCAACCTAGGTCACAACTATATAATGTAGTCTAGTTCATAGGGATCAAAACCAAGGGTGTTATATCCCCCTCCTCTTATTTTGGAACTGTCCTTAGAGCACAACATCATTCCAATGTTATTAACATTACAAATATAGGATCTTTGGCCTTTACTCTGCATAGGAAATCCAACCAATTTCTTATATACATAGGAACTCTAGCCTAAAAGAAAACATGCATACATAGGCATTCCGTCCCAAAACATGTATAATGATATTTAGAATTGATATTTCTGGTAGTAGTTCCAACCAACAAGCTCTCCTTCCCTATCATCCTACATAACCCAAATAAATGAACCCCTTTCTCTGCCATGCAGTCCCTCAAGTTGTTCCACTTGTCTCTAGGGCTCTAGTGCACTCGGCCAAAAAGTTTCAGAGTTCCGGCTTCAAGAACTCCAGCTACAACCCGTCCAATGGACTTTCTTCATTCCATGCCTTTGTCATTGAGCTCAATTTCCTTCAGGTGCTCTTATTCCTGATCTCCTAGCTTCAATATCCATCATCTCATATGTATTATAAACATATAGTCGTCATGAGATATTTTTATAACAATTTTCAATCATAAATGTCAAATATGTTTTATACAAGAAAACACAATTTTCCAAGCATGAGCTTCCTACTCATAATTCATTTGTCTCTTGCAGTTGCAGGAGTCAATCTTTATTATGTCTTACAACAATGTCATACCTAGTACCATTATTCCTATAATTTTATCAATCTCCAATCAACCAAACCAATCGTTACAATATCATAACAATTTTTAATTTCTCAAATATGTTTGTATATAGGAAAAGAAATTTCTCAAGAACGAGGATTTTTCTCATAATGTTTAGCTCTTGCAACAACGGGCATTGGTCTTATTTATGGGATTACATCCCTGCCATATCCAAGACCATTATTGCTGCAAATTCTTTAATTTACACGCAACCAAATAGATTGTTAGTCTCTCTTTTTTCTTTTCTTTTTTAAATTCTAATTCTCAAAACCGTTTTATAGAGGAAAAATTAAATTTCCAGACATGAGATTCTATTCATAGTTTTTTTCTCTTGTAGTAGTAGAGACTAGTCTTCCTTATCTCTAATGCTACTGCACCATTCATGATCAAGTTTAGAGTCGACTATTGTCATATTTCTAATTATAGTTGTAGAGGCGTGTAAATGAATGTTGCGAATATATCTATTTTTTATTCAACTATTGCCAAATTTTCCAATTGTAATGTAGACTGTAAGTGAATGATGTAAGTGTGATTTATCTGATCAAGAAGTTTGTTTTATATTTTTCTTATAAAAATAAAATGTTAAAAACATTATATTATATCTAGAATGGTAATTTTTTTATCCTTCTATGGTTAATTTTCACCATGGTATCCATAAGTTCCTAAAAGATTGCAAGAGTGGTCACAAAATATGGTATCCATTTATTCCCAAAAGCGATGGTGTATGCTAGTATCTATATAAATATTATATAAAAAGAATTACATCCACAATGGATTGGCTTTCCATTAAGGAAGTTACACCACGAATAGCTTAAATTACGCCACAAAGTGGCAAAAAGTATAGTTACAGTCTTCCTTATCAATATTGTCCCTACTTATTATCCATCAGTTTTGTATCATCCTATACAATATCTATAAGAGAATATAGACTATATAAAAAGAAGGCCTAAAAAATCTCAAATTAAACCAATTCGAGAAAAAAACAGGACAACTTGAGAGGCTTGGTAGTGTTGATGCCATAGCATTCTCTTGTTGTAGGTATTATTTAAGCATAAGGTCCTTTTTGATGATTATTGGATTTGACAGTTCTTGTTGTGTTTGGATTTTTTTATTCCTCTTTCATATCCCCGCGGTTCTTTTTTTCTATCTTAATAAATTTGAAATAGATACCAAAGGTTACTTTGCAAATTGCCTAAATGAAAGGTTTTGTACTGTTCAGTTAAGCAATACACGATAACAATCCATCATAGTCTTTATTATCCACCTATTGAAATAGATTCAACAACAGCTAGATCCAGAGGAAAGTTATGAGCATTACGTTCGTGCATAACTTCCATACCTAGGTTAGCACGACTAATGATATCGGCCCAAGTGTTAATTACACGACCTTGACTGTCAACTACAGATTGGTTGAAATTGAATCCATTTAGGTTGAAATCCATAGTGCTTATGCCTAGAGCGGTAAATCAGATACCTGCTACGGGCCAAGTAGCTAAGAAGAAATGTAAAGAACGGGAGTTGTTGAAACTAGCATACTGGAAGATCAATCGACCGAAATAACCGTGAGCAGCCACAATATTGTAAGTTTCTTCCTCCTGACCAAATTTGTAACCTACATTTGTGGACTACATTTTGTACATGATGTCTAATTTACGCAAAATATCTTGGGGTTGGAACCCTTTCCTCTACAACCCCAACGATGAACTCTTTGGTGAGCCAATAAATCTTAGTCGTTTTAAAGAACTTAGTGACTCAGATTCTATAGAACTTAGGGATCATGACCAAACCTTTAAATTTATCCTCTATCTGTTCTTTGGTAACCTTACTTCTCTTATGCATGACTGAATATTCCAAGTTTTTAATTTCCTCCTTTATTGTAGGAGAGAATCATGAATGGTAAAAGCGTTCCACTATTGGATTTGACAAAGTTCTTATTATGTTTGGAATTTATGTTTCCTCTTTCATACCCTCACAATCCTCTTCTTGTATCTCAGTAACTTTAACACTGACCACAAAGACCACTTTGTAGATTTCCTAAATGTTTTTGTCCATGAAGTCCAATTTATGTAGACTGTCTTGGAGTTGGCCCCCCTTTCCTCCACGACTCCAGCGATAAAGGGTTTGGTGAGCCAATAAATCTCAATAATTTTAAATAACTTAGTGTATCGGGTTCTATATAACTCGAGGCTCTCCACCCAACCTTTAAATTCATCCTCTATTTGTTTTTTGATAACCCTATCTTCTGCATGACTGAAGATTCAAACTTTTTAATTTCCTCCTTTATTGCGGGAGTGAATTTGGAATGGTAAAAGTGTTCCACTCTAAGTACATCCTTTTAGGCCATAATTAAGTGATGATGGGGACCATTGAAAATAGAGGATTGAGAGTTGATTTTCCATTTTCCATGAGCCCCTTTCTTGCTTGGTTTTGATGACCTACCAGGTCAAATTCCCATATAAATGAGAAAGGATAAACTCTGTTCGCAACTCCAAAACTCTGTCTTCTCTCAAATCTTCTCTCTGGTGCTAATTCCTTGAATAAAATCAGGCTCCGGAATCTCAATTTCCATATAGATTGGAGATTTCAAATATTTAAATAAAAGCGCTTAGCTTTAGCGCTCTCTTTGGATCGACACTTAACCTCCTTTATAATATGCAATATAAATATCCTTTTAAAACAATGGGATAATAAAAAATCCTGAAATGTCATCATAAAATTTCAATATCCCTTAGCGCCAACTTTTATCGACATATGCTTGTGGCCTATATCTAAGTGCTTATTGGATGGGCGGTTTACAACCTTTAGGAAATCGTTTTCAATGTATATCCCATGGGGGGTCAAATAGTGTTTTTTAAACCTGCTCAGAGGGACCACGATGCTATCTAGCTCCTGACATGTGTCCCAAAGTAGTTTAGACTTTAGCACTTCGGGGGTTCCTTTCTCGTTAATGCCCTCACTATTTGTGATGTAATATCAATAGCCAACTATTCATCCCCTTTTTCAACGGATGGTTGGAACTATCGACCACCATATTTACATTATGATTTAACTTTGTTCCCTTGATTAGTTAGGATCCTTGATCCTTTCAGTGATCAAAAATCAACTCTATGAATGGATTATTGAATGATCCCATGATTACGATCTATATTTGTTATAGATCAATGATTCCAAACTCCTTCCACTAAAAAATGAATATATCTCTAGTTAGAAAAGGAATTTGATCCAATTTGCAAAGGATTTTGGATCCAATCATTGTTCTAACACCCATGACTAACCTTAACTTACAATTTATAAGTTTAACAAGTGTTTCAACATATAAATGATCTGAGTAGGACTATCACACATAAAAAAATTCAATATATATCATTACAGGAATATAGAGAGACGCACAATGAAAAAAAAGAAATCAATCTACTCTAATTATTATATTAAAATAGACTAGAAAGAAAAAACCTTCATGTATTAAAAACAATCCTTTCACACTTCGGTCTTGGTCTTTTTATCGTCCTAATACACATCTACAAATGCGAAAAAGTCTCCAACCCACTTGGTGTGTTTTTGGACGCACAAACCTGAGTCCAAACCCACTGTCACCTCTACCTAGACTCCTTCCATCTAGGCTCATTCCTAGGGAAGCCAAGGGGGTATAGCTTATTAATCTATGTGAAGGTTTTATTAAAGTTCTAGGACTCAAATGATTCATTGATTAGGGAGACCCAACCTAATGACAAGAAATCATGCAAATGCAGTCTTTCAATGACAAGAAAACCTTGCACTTTTCAACACAATGAAAGACCAATGCCTAAATATTACCCAATTACAATTATTCCAATATAATACACAAAATAAATATACTTCTACAAGAATAGGATGAATTTATGAGATATCTACACAATAAATATGAAAAATAACTTTACACTTAAACCAATTATGCTTAAATGAATAAAGAATACTTGAAATGAGAAGTACTTTAAAATAGATATTCACATGAAATTTCTTCAAAGTAAATTTCTTGAAACAAAATGGAATAACAAAGCTTGAAATGTAGATGTTGTGAAAAGTGTGTAGTTTACTTTTAATATATTTTTAGGTCTATCTTTGACTTAGGGGAAATTATATGTGAATGTTGAAAACCTAAGCTATGTTACTACCCCAAGTCTTTATCCCTTCAACCAAGAGTAAGTGTTGGGTTCTCAACAAGGGAACAACAAGGTTCCGCTCTAGCTCCACAGGTCAAATCCAAAATGTCTGGGAACTCAACAAGGAGGACACTTAGTGCCATGAAACTGTCCCTAGCTTCAACCCTTTCTAGCCTCCCAAATCTCCCATTTTTAATGGTTTTAGAAAGAATAGAATTAGGTTCCTAATTAGACTATCCACACAATCATTTTCCCTTTCATGTTACCCAATATCCACAAAGTGGTAAGGGGAGAGAATACGGGGAAAAAGGTGGGGCAAAAATTTTGATTACTTTGCAAGAAAGGAAACTTCTATCTAGCCAACATGATATTGTAAAGGTGGTAAAGCCACTCACATGCAAGGTGTGGGCACAAATGAATAATTAAAATAACTTGAAATAAATTGTATGAAAAAACTTGCCACGCAATGTGTCCTTAAGGAAAAAGGTGGGAAAAATAAAATGAATTTGCAAACCTCACAACTATGGCACAATGTGGATGGAAAGCCGACCGATTTTGTGCCAAGGTGGGTAAATAATTTGGAAATAAAATAAAGTCAGCTAACACTAGCCACTCAACCTTCTCTTTGTGGGAGAAGTGGGGAAAACAAATTAAGCAAAACAAAAAACTAAATTCCTAACTAGCCAGGATGATTTTGCAAGGGTGGAAAAGCCACTCACATGCAAGGTGTGGACATAAACAAAACTTGAAAAATAATTTACAATTTAAAATTTATGAAGAATAGAAAAGAATGCAAGCCCAAGAGATTCTCTTGGGTTTCTTACGATGATTTGGAAAGCAAGAAGATGAAGAGGGTTTTTCACCAAGGTGTTTGGATGCTTCCTTGAGCTCCTTGTGGCCAAAATTGGGAAGCACCTCCCCTTAGACTGGTGAAAACCTGCAAAAGACAACAAGATACGCTTGCTAGAAAATGATAAAAATCACTTAGAATGAGTTATTTTTAGTTAGTATATAAAAAATAAATTTATATGTACAAAATATGAACGTAAAGATTGAATGGAAAGAAATATTTAGAAGAGAACTAATTGCAGAAAATATATAAAAGAGTGTTGGAAATTATATTAGAAATTTTAGTGAAGAGAATAGAAGCTCTTGGAGTCCTCCCTTCCAAGTTTTTGTAACCTGCAAAGTTGAAGTACTTGCTACACAATGAGGCAAGAAAGTAAGTTATTCAAAATGGTTCACAAAATACTTTGCAAACTCAAAGAAAAACAACTCACATAAATCTACAACGATACTATTATATATTTATTCCCAGCAAAATACTTTGCTTGGGGTTTTCAAGTAAAACAATGTGAGCAAAACAAATAAAAATTGCAAAAATATTACCTCTCAAGAACAAAAAATAAGGACACCAAGAATACTCCAATAGAAAACCAAGATATCACACAAGAAAATCAAGAGATCGTCCAAATATTTACTTCTATTATTGAAAAGAATGGTTGCAATATGGAAACATGATTACAAATGAGAAATGGGGAGAGAGCAAGAGAGAGTGAGGCAAAATTTGGGCAGCATGGAGTTGCTATCAAAATCAATGTCCAAATGAGGATATGAGGTTTAATTTTAAGAGAAAGAGGGAGAGGATACCCCCTTGCATGATTTCCAGGTGTCACTCCCAAAAGAGGAAGGCTCACTCAAGGGGTGGGGTGGGGCACTATGAGAGAGGGGAACTCCCATTAGGAGAGGACACTCAAAAATGAGAGAAGAAACCCCCATTCCTAAGTTTAAACCTATATATAATTCACCAAGGGGTCACCCAAGGTGTGGAATTCCCCCCCCATGTGGTCCCCATCACCAAATGGCCAATCCAATGGAGATGGTGAGCCCCACAAGAGACAAATTCGCCCCCCTCTCTAAAGTTAAGTTGTATGAGAGGTAGGAAATGGGGGATTTGATTTATTTAACACCCTAATACATAAAAATGAATTATGAAACAACGTTTCCCCCTTTTCTCGTGACTTTAGACTCTTTTACAAAATTCGACAATTTTACTATAACCAATTATTTGCTGATTTTTGAATGACTTAGAGTCCGCATGAACATTGACCTAGAAAAACTTGTCGAATTGAGTTGAAACTTGGTAAAAGGGTGTAGGGTATCATAATACATTTTTTTTTATTACTCACACCCCTATAAAAATTCCCAAGGACCAAATTTTTACATTTTACATGAAAAATAATTAAAATTTTCCAATTTATGGGAAATTTTAATTATTAAAATATCCTATCAAAACTTAACAAAATTCCATAAAACTCTAGGATATTTATATAATGGTAATTTACAAAAATTTTATCCCTTAGTTACCTACTGGGCTCAATCACTAGAACACATTTTACCACTTTGGAGGACTATGGAGTGAAAAACTCAAGTAATTAAAATCGCTGAAAAAGAAAAATTAATTAGCCGAGGAAACAAAAACACTCATTGAAAGGACTTACCTAATGATAATGTCCTAGGAAAATAAATTACAAAACTTGACCCATGCTAACATGTTACATTACAAAAAATTTCCCATGCAGAGGAGCAGACATTCCATGGAAAGAGAAAGAAGTTATGGGGGCATAATTTCCCTGTCATTAATTTTCAACATTGTCATTGCCATCATCATCGATTTTCTTCATTGTCATCATCATAAATGAATATTATGAAAAGGATTATGATAATGATGACAATTGATTTTGTTTATGATGTTGATGACGACGACATCAATGAGAATCATCATGGTAATGATTATAATGAACACAATGATGATGACGATGACGATGACAAGGATGGTGTTGGCGAGGATGAGGATGATGACAAGGATGATGATGTTCATAAAAATGAGAATAATGACTGTCATCATGAGAATGGTAGGGAGATGATTATGATGATGATTAATGTTTCTTACATATATATATATATATATATATATATTTTTATTTTTTTTTTTAATTTGTTTTTTAATTTGTTTCTTTGATGTTTTTAATTGTTCTATATTTTATTATGTCTTTTACTTTGTTTTGTTTTTTGTTATAATTTTTAAGATTATGAAAACAATTATTAAAATTATGTTGATTTAAGATTATGAAAACAATTATTAAAATTATGTTGAAGCCAAGGATGATATTGACGAGGATGAGGATGATGAAAAATTTAAATTATGGATAGAAAAATTTACTTGTAGTATTATGTCACCTAATCCCAACTCTTAAAAAAAATAGGGTTGTTTTCTTTTGTGAAATTTCTTTTAAACAACGTGGATTTTTTGTTTTATCAATAGATGTGTTGAAAGCAAAAAATAATGATTGATTAAAAAAAATTCCTTAAGCATCACTCAATAAATGTTTATTTGATGTCAAATTAATTTATATACAATAAAATCATAAAGGGAGACATTTTGATTCTTCCCTTGACACACACCACTTAAGAGACATTAAGTTAGTGATGTCACTTAAGAGACACTAAATCCATCACTTAAGAGACATCACGATAGTAATTTCACTTAAGTGAAATTTGTCATGAACAAAATTAAAAAAATGACATTTTTTACTCTTTTTTTTTCCATTTAAATTCGACATTTGTTTTCCAACACATGTTGGTTAAAACATCAAATTTCTACCCCAAATGTAGTATTGTAAATACACTAATAGCTACTGGGAAAATTCACATTTCTTAATATTTCCTAGCAATTGATTATTTTTCAGAGTCTCTAACACTTGTATGAGATCTAAGTACACTATTTCAAATGAATCTAGAAAGGGGCAAAATACATCATTCATCAAACACATAAATGTAGCTAGTTCATTACATGAACCAAAAGTCATTACCAACCATTCATATAGACCTTCCATTGTGTTGAAGGAGTTCTTTGAAGTGTCTTCTTATTTAACTCATACTTGGTGGTATCCTAATTTGAGATCCAACTTGGTGAAGTACTTGGCATGCTACAACTAATCTAGGAAGTCATTGACCCTAGGAAGAGGGTATCAATCCTTGAGGGTGATCTTATTCAAATATTTGCAGTCGATACACATTCTCCAAGTCCTATCCTTCTTTGGTACTATGATGATAGGTGACCCACAAAGAGAGGTGCTTGGTCAAATTGATCCTTGATCCAATACTTGATTCAATGATTTCTTCACTTCATCTAATTCCATGATGGACTATTTGTATAACCCAGTGTTTGGCAATGGAGAGTCAGGCAACAATTATATCTCATGCTCCAATTTCCTCTTAGGTGGTAACCCTTTAGGATCCTAGAACACTTCTTTGTAATCATGAAAAATATCCTCCAACTAATATTTCTACTCTTTAGTACATCCCTCTAAACATGTCCTTATTTTTATCGATTCATCTCCTATCTGATTCTCTCATAAGAAGAGTCCTACAAACTTTCTACTGAATTGATCAATATATTGGTTTGGTTAGCACTAAGCAGAGTTATGTTAGATTTACCTTTGTGCTCATTCATGATGAAGGAATTTTGGAGTGAACCTCTTGGTCACTTTACTTGAGCATCCTTTATAACAAGGATGAATCCACATATTCCTCAATGGATAAAAATTTATTATTCATTAGTCATTGACATGTTTTTTAGATACAATGGACGTGTATAAATACATATAAGGTTTGATAAGTCATGTCCTTTGGAAAAATGCATGACTATAATTAATTACAATATAATTACAATATACTAAATGTAGAGTATTGATCTTATATGACTACTTGTACAACATAAATTACTATACATTGATTCATAATTTTAATATACTTTAGATATATTACAAGTCTTTCCCCCTTAATAATGTTTTATCCTCAAAGCATAGGCAAGGAAAAACTTCTTCTAATAGAATGAATAATCCTCGTGTAAACTATCATCAATTAAACAAGTTTGAGTAAATGAGGTGATATGATGTTCAAAGCCTTGAATAATAACAATGCATTGAAGAATGGTCAATCCGTCCAAACTAAATTATTTTCACTCTTAATCCTTTATGGTTGATTGTTGCATAATTTTCTTTCCTTTGATTATATGTATTATTGTTGTAACTTCTCCAATTTGCGGTATTTCTTGGTCTTTGATAATAGTTTGTTGAATAATGGTTTTATGATCCCCTATTCCATGACTATTGATGAGTATTCCATATTCTTCCTTGATAATGTTGATATTGATATTCTTGTCTTCCATGAAAACTTCCTTAGTAATGAGGGCTTTTTTAACATCCCCAACCACCTATGATGGACCATGATAGTCTAGAAAATGATTTTATTCTCTGCTCAACATACTGTAACATACCCAACATCCAAATGAGTTATTGCACATAAAGTTTTCAAACTGCATGCAATTAAAACATATACACACAGAACTCTTGCGGAAATTTATATATAAAACATAAATAGGAAAATACATTATGTAAATGCATAGATTCATACTGAAATAACAATAAACATATGCATGAAACATATACAGGCAATACCCATAATTATAAACACATTTATAAACCACACACAGGATAAACCCATCAAAATAAAAACGTAAATAAATATGCAACATGTAATTTATCACACAATTGACACTTATATTCGTAAGAATATCACCAATTGGGTGCAGAACTTCCACGAACCTCCCAACCTTAGACCACACTACTCATCACTCTCAGTAGTGGGTCACCCCTGAGATGGAACTAAACTCCACTCAGGTAAAGGGATTCCTAACCAGGCTGACTATCTCAGACAACAGGAAAGACTCTATCATAGGTGCCAAATCAAACTAACAACCTACAATCCCTCATTCCCCACATGCATGTCCCACCCCAAGAAGTGTGCCCCTTCTAATCTTCTCAATAGTCCTTTGGATGTCCCACTTCCTTTTTGGGCTTCAACAACAATCCAGACAGGAAATCTCAGAGCCCTATCATTGCATTTTAACACCTTTGGAAATAAATTCCTAGCAATTCTCTCACCTTGAGAGATTACTCACGAGCCTGAAAACACGCCTCTTCAATATCCCATGGGCCTGACAACTCGCTTCTTCAGTCCATCTCCCAAGCTAAATGGGTACCCAAACAGGTATTGGTATGAATACAGGTTCAGGTACAATGATAGGAAGGTACGGAGGAAAACTGAATGAGTGAGTGAATAATCATGGAATGATTGAATGGATGACTGAAAAAAATGATGGAAAATGAACTAAGTCCAAAATATATGTATGCATGTCCCCAAATTGATACTTTTCATGTTAGGAGTTACTTTCGCCCACTTGTCCCCATCCTTAGAACTTAGGATAAAATAATTATCCATACATTATGACTTAAGGAATATTAATATAATATTCATTTTTGGCTTAAACTCCCCAACTTAGCCCTTTTTCTTAACTATTATCTCCCCTTTCCCTAACTAGGGGAGTTTAGTCCCCCATACTCTTTTATCATGGTCAGTCTATGCACAATGATGTATTTTATATTAATGATGAGACATATACAAAAATAGGCTCATTGGCCTTTAACATCTCGGTGATCTAGGCTCTCTGACCAAATCATCACAAAACTGGCTCACCAACATATAAAAAATATCATATACACAAAGGCTCCCTAGCCTCAAATTGCGCACACTTAATTTGTTGCACGTGGTATCCTAAAATATGCACAGTTCATCATTTTACTGTGCAGTACATGCGTGCACTATACCATGGAAGGTGCACAAAAAAAATGATATCAAACAACTCACCATCTTACGTGAATTTGTATTTACATTTACAATTGGGTTTGGCCTAGGGATATTACAATCCCCTCCCCTTATTTATGCATTGTCCTCAGTGCATTATGTAACATATACAACAAAAATTCAAAAATCAGCAAAAAGATGTGGGTATTATGCCCGTATTGCATCCTCATGCTCCCAAGTAGTGTCCTCAAGACCATACAAGAAATTTATAATCCCTATGGATTGATTCCAGAGATGTTTTATTTTCTGGTCCAAAATGAGTACCAGATGCACTTGGAAAGTGCCTTCTTGCTCCACCTGAATCACATTCCAATCAATAACATGATTAGCATCAGGTATATATTTCTTGAGCAATGATACATGGAATACATTATGAACAGACATAGATGCAGGCAATGCAATCATATAATCCATTGGACCAACCCTCTCTAGGATTTCAAATAGCCCACAATAGCGAGTTGCCAACTTTGAGCAATTTCCTAACTTCAGGGAACTTCTGTTGGCTTTCACTTTCAGGAATACATGGTCCCCAACTTTAAATTTCTATGAGTTCTTCCCTTATCAACATAGATTTTCTTCCTGTCTTGGGAAGCCTTTAAATTTTGTTTTATTTTCAACATTTTCTCCTCCATTTCCCTGAGTAAATATGGCCCAACCACTGCTCTATCTGTTGGGTTATCCCAACTTACCGATGTGTTTCACTTTCTTCCATAATGTGCCTCAAATGGGCTCATCTTTGGAGATGTTTGGTACCCATTGTTATAAGAAAAATATACTAAGTGTAGGTAGTCTTCCCATTTTTAATGTTTTATCCATCACCTACATCCTCAACATATCCTCAATCACTTAATTCACCCTCTCTATTTTTCCATCTGATTTTGGATGATAAGTTGTACTAAAATTCAAATTTTTTCCAAATCCATTAAATAATCCCTTCCAAAATTTTGAGGTAAATTTTGGATCTCTGTCAAACACAATTGTCTTGGGTATGCCATGTAATCGAGTAATTTCTCTCATATAAACATCAACAATATTGGCTTCTTTATGAGTGAGCTTAACTGGAATAAAATGGGCAACTTTAGTAAGCTTATCCACCACTACCATGATAAAATCATGTTGTTTGTTTCTTCTAGGCAGTTTGGTGATGAAATCCATTGTTACAACTTCCCATTTCCACTCAGGAATGGGTAATGTCTGTAGAAAACCAACTAGGTGTCTATGTTTATCCTTTACCTTTTGACATTCCAAACTTTTGGCAATAAAATCAACAACTTCTTTCTTCATGCCTGACCAATAATATTGGCTCTTGACAACTGCAATAGTTTTCTAATAACCTAGGTTCCCAACATAAGGTACATTATGCATTTCCCTCAATATCATATTTTTCAATTCCTATGAATTTGGTACATAAATTATGCCCATGTACATGAGAAATTCATCATTGTCTAGCTTATATTCTTCAATTTTCTGCTGCAAATTACCTTGTTGTAATTTTTCCACTAATTCTCTGTATTGCAAATCTAATTTTACATCCTCTGAAATTCTGTGTTTCAAATCTGATTGGTACATGCTAATGGCTGTAACATACAATTCATTCACTCTTCTGCTGAGTGCATCAACCACTTTGTTCTCTTTCCTCTTGATATGCATTATATCAAAGTCATATTCACTTAGAAATTCTAACCATCTTCTTTGCTTAGCATTTAGAGTTGGTTGATCAAATAAATATTTCAGACCATTATGGTATGTCCTCCACTCAAGCCTTTTCCCCATGAGGTAGTGTCTCCATTTCCTCAAGGCATGCACTATGGTTGCCAACTCCAAATCATGTGTGGCATAGTGTCTTTTATGCTCCTTCAACTTCCTTGATTCATAACATATAACAAACTCATTTTGACTGAGGACTCCACCAAGTCCTTCTTTACATGCATCTATGCATACAATGAAGTCTTCATTTGGGTCTACAATCCTTAGTATTGGATCACTTGTTAATAATTGTTTCAAGTGTTGGAAACTCTTTTCACAATCCAATATCCACCGAAACTTCACACCCTTCTTTTGTAAGGAAGTGATTGGGTGTGCAATCTTTGAGAATCCCTCAATAAATCTCATATAGTAGCCTGCAACGCCCATGAATGATCTGACCTCTATCATATTCTTTGGCGCTAACAATTCTCTAATGGATTCTATCTTCTTAGGATCCACTACTATCCCATTCTCTGAAATGATATGCCCCAAATAATTAATTTTCTTCTGATAAAATGAGCACTTGCTCAATTTGGCATACAACTCATTCTCCCTTAATACTTGTAATACCATCCTCAAGTGTTGTTCATGATCTTCCTCTGACTTAGAATATATAATAATGTCATCTAAAAATACAATGACAAACTTATCTAAGTATTCTCTAAAAACACCATTCATTAAGCACATAAAAACAACTGGCGCATTTGACAACCCAAATGACACCACTGTGAACTCATAATGACCATACCTTGTCCTAAAGGCGGTCTTGATGATATATTCCTCTTTAATCTTTACCTTATGGTATCCTGGCCTGAGATCTATCTTTGAAAATATCTTTTCATCCTTCAATTGATCAAAGAGATCATAAATCCTTCGTAGAGGATACTTGTTCTTTACAGTCACTTTATTCAACTGTCTAAAATCAATGCACAATATTAATGCACCATATTTCTTCTTCAAGAAAAAAACTAGGACACCCCAAGGTGACACACTTGGGCGTATATATCCCTTCTTCAGAAGTTCTTCAAGATGCATTTGCAACTCCTTCAGCTCTGGTGTACTCATTATGTAAGGAGTCTTTGACACTGGAGCTACTCCAGGCATTAAATTTATAGAGAAATCAATATCTCTCTTTGGGAGTAGCCCTGGTACCTCCTTGAAAACATCTTCAAAATCTTCCAGGACTGCATGATATTCCAAATTTGGCACCTTATCTTTAGGTGTCTCTTCCATATGATTTGCAAATACTTGACACCCTTTTATGTAACATTTCTTCAGCTGCAATGCTGAAATTTCTATGATGGTTACTGCCCTAGGAATTCCCTACACTTTCCTTAGGTTCCCTTCCTCATCCAAACAAGTAAATGCCTTGTTATGATAGTCTAGGATAGCATGATGTTGGTCCAACTAATCCATCCCAATTAAACAATCATAGGAACCTAAAGGAAAGATGTTCAAATCTTCCCTCGTGTTCAGTCCATTCATGTCCATAAGACATGACTTAACCATCTCATTAAATTTTCTTTTGGCACCAGTAGCCATCTGCACCAACCAATATTTTCCATACTTTCTTCTTGGTAAATGAAAAATTTTCACCATCTTAGGATCTATATAACTATGAATAGCTCCTGAATCAAGTAAAATAGAAATGGTTTGGTTGTTGATCATACCTTCCACTTCAATCATATGTGATTGATACTCTTCTTGCTTGTTTTCCAGCGCTGCATAGATCCTTGGTACATTTCTTCCCATGTCCTCCATTATTTCAAGTTGCTGTACATTGTGAACAATCCTCACTTTTTCACCTCAATGAGGACAATCTGTGAACATATGATCTCCTTTACAACCCCAACATTGAATAGGCGACTTCCTTGGCCTTTGACCCCTTGTCTCAATCGTTCTGGATTCTCTAGAAGTTGGTTTTCCCTGAGGATTATTTCTGAAGAATGGTGGGTTAGTTCCCTTCGTCCTCTGATCCATCTTAAATTTCTTTTTGTCTTCCCAAGATTTTTGGAAAGTTGGCCTTGCTTTTGATGATCATATAGGCATTTAGCTCACCTTATGATATCCTTCAATGTGTTGGGATCATCATACTGTATTTTTTCATTGATGAATGATGGAAATCAACTCAAATACATTTGAATCTTAACTATCTCATCATTTATGAAAGAAACATACTTAAGCAGTTCTAAAAACCTTCTCTCATATTCATTTATGGTCATACTCCCAAGCTTGAGTTCAAATAACTATTTCATTTTCTTGTCATAATATCTCTTAGTCAAGTATTTCTTCTCAAAATACTTCTTGAATTTCCTCTAAGTAACAGTTTTCTCTTTAATGTGTTGCACTTGCACAAGATGATACCACCACATGGATGCCTTTCCCTTCAGTTGATATATGTCAATTCTACCTTCTGCATGAGAAGAATAATTATGCAATTGAAAATACTTTCTCATTCCCAGCAACCATGTCTCTTCATCTTCATCATTCTTGTGCTCCCCATCAAATGTAGGAGGTTTGATTTTGCTCATTTCTCCTCGTAGATCATCCATCCCAGACCTCTTATGCTTCCTGACATGGGATGGAATTGATCTTATATCTTCCCTCTTATTAGAATTCCGTGGGGAGTGATGGTGATGTCTACTAACACTTATCGTTCTTTTTTTCTCATCGGGAGACCTATGACTTCTTGATTTGCTTTAGACACTCACCTTATCCAATTTCTTTTATATTCTATTCAAGCTCTGAATTAGCTTCATGTTGAAGTCCTCTTTCTTCTCCTTGGCTCTCATAAGCCTTTCATTATCATCTTTATGGATTTGAACATCCTTCTATAAATTTCTAATGGTCTCTACCATGTTCATGTTTTCATCCCTTCCTTCTCCATGTCCATTGGAGTTTGTTCCTTCAATGCCCAAATGGACATCCATCCCTCTGATCTCATCTTCCTGGCTGTAAGTACCTTATGAATATTCCATTCCTTTGGGATCTGTTTTAATCCAAATATGATCTAGTTGTTGTTAACTCTGCAAAATGTTTAACCAACAAAACTTTGTCAGGTTAACTGACTCAATAATTGCATGAAAAATATGAACAATTCTGGTTCAATAATATATCATAATTATTTATTCTCATTTCCTGAAAATTTGAATGCCCAGATCCTTTTTTTGGGTGAATAATTATATTCTATTATCCAAGACCTTTCCAACGCTTACTCCCATTCTCAATTCTGAGTCTTGAGAAGAAAGTTATGGTTATTTGAAACTTTCCCATTAATGTTTCTGTTCACACTTCAGCTTGGAGCAACTCTGCATTGTAATTATGCATTTTTTCACCTCCTCCATTGGATTTTTCATAGGCTCTCAACTAAGTTTCTTCATATACATATTTTGAAAATTCTATCCAAGTTTCACCTCTTTCTGGGTTCTGGGCTGCTAGTTACAGCATGTTGAAGTTCTAGGCAAATTCGTGTTTTTGGTCTGGAATACTACAAGTACCTTATTTTCCATATTAAACATTTTTAACATGACCATAAACTTAATTCATCTCTAGGAATGTCTTCTATGGTTCAATATCTTTCCATTGACTACTCCTATGCCTCAATCTGATTCCGGAGTAGAAAGTTATGTCTCTTCGAAGTTAGTTGGGTCTTAAAATATACCCTCCACTGTTTGTGTTGTAACTTTCTCATAAAAGCTCCATTTGACGAATGATTTACACCATCATAAATCTATCTTTGAGCTATTTTATTTGAGCTACAAAGATGTTTGGGAGTAGCTAAAAATGCTATTAAGTTGGCATGTTTACAGACAGTGGAAGAGTATGCTTGTTGGCATTGATGGAAAGATCAGAGATCACAACGATGAATCAACACGATGATGAAAAACAAGATAAAGTGGCAAGATCAACAGTTCAACGATGATGGCATGGAAATATAGAAAGCGTAAGCTCAACAGTGAAGAGAAAAGGTGATAATTGCAAAACCCATTCACAATTCCCGATGGTCGTCAGATCTGAACTCAGAAAGGAGGAGCGCGTAGAAGAGGAGAAAAAATCTCAGACGTTGGATCTGAGCATCGAGGACCAACAGTCATCAAATCCAGTATAACTGTGAAGAGGATACGATCAAGAGCCATCCTCCAACTCCGTGAAATGTGAAATCGCGATGAGATCTGAGCCGTAGGATCCATAGGAAACTTGGCGAAAGATCAACATTTCGTTGATTGAAAGGTCAAAGGAAGGAGGTGCTCTAACCCCTCGAACTCGCGATACATGAGGTCGCGAAACAATCTTGGCCATTGAATCCAAGGACACATGGCGAGTGATTGGAATTTCGCTGAGTTGCGCATTGGAGGAGTCAAAGGAATATGACATAGGAACTTGTGACATATCTGTACTGATGGTTATTCAATCATTTATTAATAATCAGGAAGGTAGGGTGGTTCTAGGGAGGACTGTGGTCCTCTGATACTCAAGTTGGTGCTTGAATATTGAAATTTGTTTCTTCCATCTAGCTATAGATAGAAAATAGGATGGTAGGGTGGTGCTAGGGAAAACACATATTTTTCTGTATCCAATTTGGTGCTTGTATAAGTCCAGTTGGTGTTGGAACAATCAGGGAGTTGATGTTTCCTTCTAGTGGGTGCTAGAGAAGTAAGAGGGTTGGTTTTCTTAGCAAGTTGGAGCTTGTAAAACAAAGGTAGTAGCCTCACTTTGAGTTGGTGCTCAAAGATAGATGATGTATAGAACTTAAAAGACTTCCTATCATTCGAAGAAGAAGAGGTTTTCTCCCTTTATGGTTTTCCTCGTGAAAATTTGTCTTTGTGTATATCTTATGTGTGACTGATGTTCATTATTTATGTTGTTGATATCTTGTATAATATTGATGGTCACTTGGAAGAGATTAAAAATTATTTGAATAAGTCATATATTTTTTAAGCTCAGTAACAATTGATTCACGCCCCCCTCTTAGTTGTCTTAGTAATTTCAACAATTGGTATCAAAGTGGGTTCCTTTATTTAAAATGTATATCTATAATCACAAATGTGACAAGTCATGAAGGGACTTGAGCCAATAAGCCTCCTATGTTTGATGGAACAAATTTTTATTTCTGGAAGGTTAGAATGAGAACATACATAATGGCCTTAGGTGTTGATGTTTGGGATGTAGTAGAGACTGGATACACAAAACATGTTGTGCTAGCTTCCAAAGATGATAAGATAAAATTTAGATTTAATGCTAAGGGAATGAATGCTATCTTGAATGGACTTGCTGAATCTGAGTTTGTAAGGGTGGTGCATCTTGAAACTGCCAAAGCAATGTGGGATAAACTTATTAGCAATTATGAAGGAAATGAGAAAGTAAAAGATGCCAAACTTCAAACATATAGATTGAAATTTGAACAACTAAAGATGAATGAAGATGAAACTATTAGAAATTATTTTTTAAGAGTTGTAGAGCTTGTGAATTCCATGAAGGGTCTTGGTGAGAAGATTGAAGAATTATTTTTAGTTCAGAATATTTTAAGATCTCTACTTGATAAATTTAATCCAAAAGTCTCTGCATTAGAAGAACTAATTTATGTTAAAACTCTATCCATTGATCAACTCCTAGTAAATCTAACTGCATATGAGATGAGAATTAACAAAGATAAATCCATTACTAGAGAAGCATCTTTTAAAGAAGACAAGAATACTGATTTAGAACTAGATGTTATTGAAGCAAAATTTGTGAGAAGGTTAAAGAGAGGACCAGGGAAATATCAAAGAAAGTTTCCCTTCAAATGCTTTATCTGTGGTAAAATAGGTCATTTTGCATCTAAGTGTCCTCACAGGAAAAAGTACCAAAAGGACCAGAATTCTGATGATGAAAAGAAATACAAATTTAAGAAATATAGTAAAAGGAAAAGTTTGTGTGCAAATAGTGATGACTCCTCAAAAGACATAGATAGTGATTCATTCTATGAAGACAAAGTGAATGATTTTATTCTTATGGCTATGGGATATCTTGATGATAAAATTATAGGGGGTGACATGGATGATGAAGAAGTTGTGGTGGATATGGAAGGTGAATTAATCAGTGCTTTGGAAGAAATCTATAGACTCAGATGTAAGAATAGAAAACAAAAACAGTTGTTGATGCAGTTAAAAATGAATGGTAAAAAACCTGATGAAGACTTTTCCCTACTAAAAGTGGAGTTAGAGGATGAAAAGAAAATAGAGGACATTCTGAAACAACAGTTATCAGAGAAGAAATCGAGGTGTGAAGCCTTAGAAGAAGAGATAGTAAAAACCAGAAAAGAGATGGAGAAGTTTAAGGCATTGTATCACCAAAGGATTACCTTCCATTGTTCATAGATCTATCAAGTATTAAAGCCACAGAAGGATTAACTTCCATTCTAAATCAGCAAAGGAATCCAAAGTTGAAAGCTGGCTTGGGCTATGAAGAAGGATCAAGTAGTGATCATCCAAGTAATACAACCATCAAGTTTGTCAAATCTACAATCATTGACAACAACCACTCTGTATAAACAAAGAAAGAAAATCATCCACCAAGAAGTAATGAAAGAAAAAGTACCAGAACCAAATTTGTAGATCATAGAAATTATCAGTATGGAATAAATTGACCTGCTCAAAGAAGACAGTCTTTTTCTAGGTATGAAGGATTTTTCTATGGATATTGTTTTTTTTATTCGAACTTTGGTCACAAAGCTATAACTTGTTCTTTAAGATTTAAATATGAGAAATCAAGTTATTCAAGGAATAATCAACAAAGATTGAGACAACCAAGCAACAAACAACCACAGACTATAAATCATGTGATGGTTGGGAGAAGGATGCAGGTGAGACATAACAACAATTATGAGCATAAGAATCATTATGATCTATTATTCAGTGAACCAGAATGTTACGTCTACCATAACTATGGACATAAAGGTGCAAATTTTTTCTTAAGGAATTATAAGCTAGATTTGAATCTCACTGCTGAAAATTTCAAGGTTTGGATGAAGAAAGAAGATGAAAAGTGAAGAATAGTGCTATCAACCCAAAGACAAAATAATTCCTGGTATATTGACAATGGATGTTCCAAACATATGACTGGAGACAAAAGTAATTTTCTAACTCTGAGTGAAAGCAAATCAGAGAATGTAACTTTTGGAAATGATGTACCAGGAAAAATAAAAGGTAAAGGAATAGTAAGTCTGAATAATGTCTAAGGAAAAGCTCAAGATATGTTTTTTGTAGATGGTCTTAAACATAATCTACTAAGTGTCAGTCAAGTTTGTAACAGAGGATGTGAAGTTGTTTTTACTTCTAAAGATTGTAAAATAAAGTCCATGAATTTAGGAAACATAGTTTCAAAAGGGATAAGAACATAAAACAATGTCTATGTGTTAAAAGAAGAAAAAGAAGAATGCCACTTAAGCAACTATGATGAAATTTGGCTATGGCATAGGAGACTTAGACATATAAAGTTTGATCATATAATCAATATTAGAAACAATGGGGCAGTAAAATATCTTCCAAAGATATGAAAGCCATATGATTCTGTTTGTGAACCTTTCCAAATAGGAAAGCTTACTCGAACATAGTTCAAATCTAACAAAAATTCTTCAACAGAAAACCTCTCCAGTTAGTACATATGGATTTATGTGGGCCATCAATGAAAGAAGGTACATGAAAAGAAAACAATTTTATGTTGATTATTGATGATTATTCTAGACTAACATGGGTTTCATTTTTGAAGGAAAAATCTGAAGAATTTGAAAAATTCAAATTGTTTAAGGCTCTAACTGAGAATCAAACAGGAAAAAAATTGAAGGCAGTAAGGTCTGATAGAGGAGGAGAGTTTATCTCATGGAACTTCAAAGAGTTCTGTGATAAACATGGGATCAAAAGAGAGTACACAATTCCAAGGACTCCGCAAAAAAATGGAGTATTTGAGAGGCAGAATAGATCAGTATAGCAAATGGCAAGATCAATGATGAATGAAATGAATACCTCAGACATATTGGATGGAAGAAATCCATACATCTTTTCATATTATTAACAAAGCTCATCTCAGGCCACACAATGACAAGACTCCTTATGAACTATGGTTTGGAAGGCCTGCTTCAATCAAGCATTTTAGAGTCTTTGGGAGTAAATGTTATATTAAGAATAATGATGAAAATATTGGCAAATATGATGACAGGGCTGATGAAGGTATCTTATTAGGTTATGCTACAAACAATAAATGATACAAATGCTACAATAAAAGGATGCATAAATTGGTTGATTGTATCAACATAAAAGTTGATGAAGAAATCTCAATACGAAATATAAGCAGTGTTGAACCAAGCACAAAAGATATAGTTGAAGATGAAGATGAACAAGTCCAAGGATCAGAAAGAGAAGAATGTGAATCAGATGAATATATGAATACTCTGACTGACACAAATCAACAGAAAGAAACAAAACCACCTCTTAGAATTGTTAGAAAGAATCATCCTGAAAATCAGATAATTGGAGATATAGATACAGGAGTTGAGACAATAAGGAAATTGATTAAGGACTCAGAACAATCTCAGGTTTCCTTTTTATCTATGATTGAACCTAATTTTTTTGATGAAGCTATCAAGCATGATGATTGGATTAGAGATATGAATGAAGAGCTTGATCATATTGAGAAGAACAATACTTGGGAGCTTGTTCCTAGACCTGAAGATAAGAATGTAATAGGCTCCAAATGGGTGTTCAAGAATAAAATGAATGAAAAAGGACAAGTTGTTAGAAATAAAGCTAGATTAGTCTGTAAAGGGTATGCACAAGTTGAAGTACATGACTTTGATGAAACCTTTGCACCAGTGGCAAGATTGGAAGACATCAAAATTTTTCTTGCATATTCATGTCATAAAACCTTTAAAGTATATCAAATGGATGTAAAGTCATCATTTCTTAATGGAGATCTAGAGGAAGAAGTATATATGGAGAAACCTGAAGTATTCTCACTCAGAGATAATCTTGACTATGTCTGCAAGCTGAAGAAGGATTTATATGGACTGAAACAAGCAGCACAATCTTGGTATTATAGACTGGACAAATTTTTACAAGACAAAGGGTTCAAGAAAGGTATCGTTGACAACAATCTCTACATTAAGTGTGAAGGGGATGATTTATTAGTTGTTTTGGCTTATGTAGATGACATTATTTTTGGATGTACTAATGATTCTTTTATCCAATGGTTTGCTAACTCTATGCAAACAAAATTCGAGATGTCCATGATAGGAGAACTGTCATATTTTCTTGGTTTACAAGTAAATCAGAGTTCTATAGGAGTATTTATCACTCAAGAAAAATATTTGAAAGAGATGTTGAAGAAATTTCAGATAGAAGATTATTCTCCTGTCAGTACACCTATGGTGGTCAGTTGCAAGCTCAGTAAAGATTATACTTCACTTGATTTCGATCAAAGGACATATCGATCAATGATAGGTAGTCTTATGTACATCATAGCATCCTGTCCTGATATAATGCAAGCTATTCGAATGGTAGGTCGTTATCAGTCAGCTCCTAAACAAAGTCATTTAGTAGCTGTAAAAAGGATATTCAAATACTTAAAGGGCACAATGACTTATGGTCTATGGTATACTAGAAATCAGAATATTCAGTTAACTTCTTATTCAGATGCTAATTGGGAAAATTGTGTGGATGAAAGAAAGAGCACCAATGGAGGTGCATTCTTCCTGGGTGACTCGTTGGTAGCATGGATTAGTAAGAACCAGGGATCTATTTCATTATCAACTACAGAGGCAGAGTACATTGTTGTTGCTACTTGCTAACACTGATCTGATTTTAATTCACGGTGATAACACTAGTGCCATTAGTGTCTCCAAGAATCATGTTCTTCATTCCAAGACTAAGAATATACCAATCAAATATTAATTTCTCAGAGATCAGGTTACAAATAGAGTTGTTCAGCTGAGTTATATTCCTTCCACATAAAAAATAGTTGATATCTTTACTAAATTGTTAGCAACAACCCCTTTTGGATATCTTCATCAAAAGTTGGGGGTTATATCTTCTTTCATATAATCTGTTCACCTTGTCAGGGGGGGTAATTATTGAATATCTGTTATATTTCTAGTGAATATAGCTCTGTTTCTTTCGTTGATAGTTGACAGGGGGAGTATGCACCTATTGCATTTCTGATACCTTCAATATGTACTGCAAAATTTCAGGGGGAGCCTGTTTCTTCTTTGATATTGATGTCAAAGGGGGAGGAAGTGTGGTAATTGCAAGGATGCTACAATGGAATAGTTGGATGTTATTTAAGGGGTTGCCATCAATGCCAAAGGGGGAGATTCTTGGCATGTTTACAGGCAATGGCAGAGTATGCTTGTTTTCATTGATGGCAAGACCAAATATCACAATGATGAATCAACATGACGATGATGAACAAGAGAAAGTGGCAAGATTAGTAGTGCATCGATGATGGCATGGAAAGATCGAAAGCGTAAGCTCAACAATGAAGAGAAGCAATGATAGTTGGATCACCTATTTAGAATTCCCTATGGTTGTCAGATATGAAATCAGACAAGAGGAGCATGCAGAATAGGAGAACAAATCTCAGACATTGGATTTGAGCGCCGAGGACCAACAACCATTGGATCCAGTATAACTGCGAAGAGGATAAGGCCAAGAGCCATCCTCCAACTCCGTGAAATATGAAATCACGATGAGATATGAGCCATAGGATCCAGAGGACATGTGGCGAAAGATCATCATTTTACTGACTGAAAGGTCAAAGGAAGGAGGTGCTCTAACCCCTCAAACTCATGATACACGATGTCGTAAAACATTCTGGCCGTTGAAGCTAGAGGACACATGGCGAGTGATTGACATTTCGTTGACTTTCACATTGGAGAATTCAAAGGAATATGACACGGGAACTCGCGATATGATCAAATCTGTCCATCAAAGGGAAAGAACTGGACTGTTGATCTGACAAGCAAAGTGCATCAGTAAATTTTAGCGTGCGTGCTCGCAAGCCAATATTTTCTGTGTAGTGCCAAATTTTACATATCACAAGATTTTCATTGCGCATCATTCATTTTTAGTGCGCCCACCTACACACACGCATTTTTATGCACATCGATTCTGTGTGAATTCCGTTGCAAAAATTTGGGGCTTTTTCTTAACTTTTTCCCAATTTTTGCCATAGACATTCTGCAACTATGAAATTTGTTCAATTTCACCCTGATAACACCAGTTCAACCTCTGCAACAACAAATCGTCATGGTTTGACATTTCTGGAACGATTTTTTCCCAAACTCAATTCATGAATTGAGAATTTTAATTGCCAATATCGCTCCATATGTCATGGATTCATTGTAACTTCAAATTCGACCAATTCTAGGTCTAAATTTTCTAGAACAAATATTAAATCAATAAAATCTCACCACATGGCCGAATTTATCAATTTTCTCATGAATTTAACAACAGAAATTGGGGATTTTGTTTCCAATTCCACGTTGTTGCTTCTAAATTTTACCATGGACACTCTGTAACTTGAAATTTGACGACTTCAAAATCAATCCTCTATGAAATTTTGCTTCAAATCAACTATCTTGGCCCATCTAGGCTCATTGTTGAAAACTTAAGATATGATACCATATTGTAACATTCCCAACCACCCATGTCAGGCCATGCTACTCCAAAAAACACTTTTATTCTCTGCTTAACATATTGTAACATTCCCAACATCCAACTGAGCTATGCCACATAAATTTTTCGAGCTACATGCAATTACAAAATATACACATAGAACTCTTGCGGAAATATATATATATAACATAAACATAAAAATACATTCTTTAAATGCACAGATTCATACTAAAATAACAGTAAACATATACATGCAACATATACAGGAAATACCCATAATTATAAACACAATTATAAACCACAGATAGGATAAACCCATAAAAATAAACACGTAAACAAATATGCAACATGTAATTTATTACACAATTGACACTTATCTTGGTAATAATATCACCAACTGTGTGTAGAACTTCCATGAATCTTCGAAACTTAGACCACACTGCTCATCACTCTCAACTGTGGGTCACCCTCAAGCTGGGACTAAACTGCACCCGGGTAAAGGGATTCCTAACCAGGATGACTATCTCAGACAACAGGAAAGACTCTATCACAGGTGCCAAGTCAAACTAACAACCTACAATCCCTCATTCCCCACATTCCTGTCCCACCCCAGGAAGTCTTCCCCTCCTCTGCTCAACCATCCTTCGGCTACCCCACTTCATTTATGGGCTTCAGCAACAGGCAGGATAGGAAGTCTTAGATCCCTATAGCTTTACTTTAGCACCTTCGAAAATAAATTCCCATCAATTCTCTCTCCTTGAGATATTTCTCATGGGCCTGACAACCCTCCTCTTCAATATCCCATGGGCCTAACAACCTGCTTCTTCAGTCCAACTGCCAAGCTAACCAAGTACCAAAACTGGGATGGGTATGGATACAAGTTCGGGTACAATGACAAGAAGGTACGGAGGACAACTGACTAAGTGAGTGAATGATCATGGAATGATTGAATGGATGACTTAAAAAAGACGATGGAAAATGAACTAAGTCCAAAATATATGTATGCATGTCCTCAACTTGACAGTTGTCATGTTGGGAGCTACTTTGGCCCACTTGTCCCCATCCTTAGAACTTAGAATAAAATAATTATCCATACTTTATTATTTAAGGAATATTAATATAATATTCCGTTTTGGCTTAAGCTCCCTAGCTTAGCCCTTTTTCTTAACTTTTAGCCCCCCCTTTCCCTAACTAGTGGAGTTTAGTCCCCCATACTCTTTTATTGTGGTTGGCCTGCACGCATCGATGTATTTTATATTAATGATGAGACATATACAAAAATAGGCTCACTGGCCTTTAACATATAGGCTCTCCGACCTAATCATCACAAAACTGTCTCACCAGCCTATAAAACACATCATATACACAAAGGCTCCCTAGCCTCAAAATCACGCACACTTAAGTTGTTGTGCGCGGTATCCTAGAACGTGCACACTTCATCATTTTACTGCGAAGTACATGTGCACACTATACCATGGAAGGTGCTTACAAAAAATGAAATCAAACAACTCACCAACTTATGTGCATTTGTATTTATATTTATGTAATGAACCTTAGGTTTCGTCACGACATCAAGCCTCTCATAACAAGTGCAGGATTTTATTTTATCTTTTGTGTGTGCGTGTGTAGAAGGGTAACAAATACATTATACTCTACACCACAACACAACGATGAACATGACACAAGCAACTCACGCGACAACAACATAACGACCTAAGAAGCACATCAAGCACCTGGAAGCAACGTATGACAATCAACCGATGAAGAATAAGAATGACTACCCTCCCATCCTACCCTGCAATGGTTAGGACCTCCACGACACATAAGCAACACTCAAGCCTAGGTTCCTATCGATTTTGACCATTTAAGGTCTCAGGGTTGGAAACTAATCTGAGGAGCAAGGATGTGTCTACATCCCGCCCGACACAAGCATACCAAGACTACAAAGATAAAGAAAATCATCCTAACATCCCAACGCACCCGAAATTAAATACACAAGTAACTAGAGCCCTTACAGTGAGCAAATCAAGCACATTAAATGTTTACAAGACCAGGTACGAACATTAATTAATATTGAACAACAACCCCCTCAACGGGGATCACAAGATAAAAATGAATTCGTCACAACCCAACCATTAATCAAGACACAAAGGGCATTATCTATAACTTAAATTGGCATTAATTACAGATCAATTACTCAATCTAAATTCCAATAGTCGACGAGTTACCAACCAAACTTTTAAAAATAAAGTAATTTAAATAATTGCAAAATCCCAATTACTAATATCATATTAACTTATTGTACTTAACTTAAAAAGACATTACATTTTTATATATTATCCAATAACAATAAAAATCTCTCTTTTTCTTTTCCTTTTTTTTAAAATCAACCTATATTAATTTAGCTATGGAAATTTATATTATTAAAAGATAAAGGTACGTGTTGTTTGAACCAATCTAATCATAACACAAATTATAAAACCACCATTCTTTTTGTCAACATATGATAAATTCAATTCCACAACTTATTGGTGCAGGAATATTATTAGCTGCCAAACCATTATGCCAAGTAAAAGCATCTAAATCAACAACAAGAAAACTAAAGGCTAAGTCGTACTCTTGATTTGAACATTTAACTAAAACCTAAATCTTGATTTTAAAAAAATAAAAAAAACAACAATGATAATTACTAACAAAAATTTACCTTTAGGTGCTTCATGACAACTGGGCAACTATGAGTGCATGCCAGAATGTTTGAACGACATCGCAGAGAATATTTGGTCAATGGATGGCTTAAAGACAATGCACAACTTTATGGGTTATGAATCGATAACTTACACTAAGAAGTTGATTTGAAATAATAGCTAGTAAACTGTGTAGCTATCACAATATGCCACATTATCCTAACAAAATTATAGAGAAACTTTTAAAAACGAAAAGTTGTAACGTTTGTTTTAGGAACTCGAAGTTGGTGATGTGAAATTTTATTGGCAAGGTGGCCTCCGCAGTCAGTGGTAAGTTATCACAGTCAAGCTAATATTAATGCCTCCGCAGTCAGTGGTAAGTTATCACAGTCACAAAGGTAATATTATTTCCGCCATTACACAATCACAATTCTACAGAGGAAAGACTACACAACCATTACAAAAACACAATTTTCAGAGGTAAAGGTTAGGCAACAAATTTGTATAGTTCGCCGAGATGAATTTATACGATTTTATACAGTTTGCAGAGGGGAGGGTATACAATCAATCAAATGGAAACAACCAAATCTAATCATCCACCCAAGCCTGTGGATAATCTTTTGAGACAGTGTAAGAGCTCGACACCAGGTGCCAAGGAGGAGGCCCATAATGGGGCATAACACTGCCCAATGCGTCCATAGAGATTTGGCCAATCTCCAAGTCCGAACTCAACATTTCACTTTGAAAGTAGTAAAGCGAGTGCTCTACGATTTTTTTTATGGGCTGAAACTCCAAGTATAAAAATGGGCTATAACTGAAACTCTGAGTTCTAAATCAAGTTATCTTATACTTCAATTAATAATGGAACTATATTCATGGCTTTCAATGCCAGACTCAACTATTAGAAACGGTGGACTTACCATTGATCTTAGATACGCTGTAGATTTTGGTGTTGGAACGTCTATTTAGTTAATAACTACTGATTCACACCTGAAGAAACACATTCATTACTCAATAACAATATTGTTTAAATAGTCAAGTGTTTTCCCAACACCAACCTCTTATACTTTGATTCTTTTATCAGCTAGAAACTACAGTTACATAGGATGTAAGAATCTAATACGCAACCATCTTTGAGCAGTGGTTAAATACATCCAGGAAGTGGCTAGATGTACATACAATAAGACATTTTGAAACCCAACAAAGTTGCAATCGAAAGTTATAGTATTCACTCTTCCAAGATATTACGTGGCCTGTTAACTGTGTGTAATAATAGTGTTACACTAAAGGACACTCTTCTATGTGGTGTGATAGCGAAACCTTGGTTCCAAATACGTTTAAGGTTGAAACCGTTCGATACAAATAACAAATGTTCATAGCATTCATAAGGCAAATGGAATCATCTATTCCATATACTTGGACTGTTTATGGTGGTAAATGAATACTACTATAGTGTTCACTTCAAACCTATTTATTCAGACATATAATTTTAGACATATAAATTCAAAAATTGTTTTAGACATTAAAATTCAGTGATAAAAATTGAGCAGGGTAGAGGGACGGATTTCCTGTGCAAACGAAACCAATTACAATCACAAAATAATCACACCATTACACTTAAATTCTTTGATAAATTCCTAATACGAGGCGAGTAAATCTGTAGTTGAGAGGTGATATAAAACACAAAGTAGAATCACAAAAGGGCGCATTAAGCATAGAGCTAAGCTATCCCAGAAATATTTAACCGTAGAGTCAACTGGGGAATATGAATTATAACAACGACGTAAGCATACAATACAAAAGGCGCAAATACCATTATTCAAGCATGAGCAACCACTGGGTAGATGGGTAACGGGTGCATCCTTCGCACATCATCCTCACACAGAAAAGCAGGGTGTTGAGATCCATAGGTCTTTTAACGCTAAGGTGACAACCATAGATCAGGCTCCTGGCCGACTGCTCAGGCGAGGATTGAGGAGCTAAGGATGAAAAGAAACAACCATCAAGGACACAATCAATCGCCACCAGGGGGTCAAGACATGCAGATAACAAGGCCATAGGAGACAACAACCATTGAGCTAGGCTAAGAAAAATTCTGTCATCAACTTAAAAAGACATCAGATTATCTTTCCAATGAATAAGTAGATCCAAGCATAAGTCCTAATACAATCTACCAAACAAAATGAAGAGAGCGTACCGTTTCCTGAATGCCTGCTCTGAGTGTCATCCATGGGCTCCGTGCAACTCCGGCTCGCCGACTGTCAATATTTCACCAGTACCTCCCAGCCAATGCTAGGGGTACTCTTCTTCCCTGTATCCCCCTGAGCCGCAAAGGGGCCACACACACTATCCAAAGATTTCGGCTAGCTCCTAGCTCGCCTCGCAAGGCCAAGCTACCACTCTTCTCTGAGCTGGGTATCCCAACTCTCACAAGTAAATCAGTCAAGTCAATATTTCTGCAGCGTAACGTTACACAAACATAAGATGATCCTTCCTCCTTCTCCTTCCTTCATTATATAGAATTTCCCACTTCCTCTCTTTCCTCAAATCTCATTTAATTAAAGTTTTTAAAATAAATTCCTAAAAATTCTTCTCCATACAAGTTTCACCCATCCCCTTCATTCCTTTATTATTTAATTTCTATAATTTATTTATTATCTTATTTCCCTCACCCACCTAGAGTTACTCCTAGAATCACTCCTAGGTGTCCCCAAATTCCCTTACAGGTTTTAAAGGCTTTCCCTATTATGAAATTGCTAATTGAGTTTAAAATTAGAAAGCTCTTAAATGGTAGATTCTTTACTAAGTTGACTTTCTGCTTTTCCCCTTAAGTTCCCCTTTTTCCCTTTTTATGTTACCTCTTTTCCCTAGTTTCCTATTTTTTATTTTTTTTTCCCTCTTTCCCCTTTTTACTTAGAACTCAAAAAGGTAGGTGTGAAAATTAACCCCTTTTCCCTTTTCTTATTTAATTAGTATAGTTTAATCTATTAAGGTAATAAAACAATTAATTCCCTTTTTAAATTTTAATCCAACATGATGTTTTTTGAAACATTTCATTTCTTACTCCCCTCATGTTACAAGATTTAACGAAGATCATGATTATTATTTAAGTTGTTTTTATTTTACTTATTATTATTTTATTTTATTTTATTTATTTATTATTTTTTTTAAGGCTAGACAAAAATTTACCCCTAGCATAATTTAGACTTAGAACTTAAATTTTGTACTGGGCGACATTTAACTAGGGAAATTGTTTTTAAAAATACTTAACTCGTTATTCATCCTAAGGCCATTTAGGTTCATTTATTTATCAACAACAATGCGACGTGCCCTTCAGGACGCACTAGGTGCTCCAAGGGTGCCACTCGCCTTATCTATTCCCTTGCGCGATGTGCCCTTCAGGACGCACTACGTGCTCCAAGGGTGCCACTTGCCATTCTCCATTTTTCTTGCACGACGTGCCCTTCAGGACGCACCACGTGCTCCAAGGGTGCCACTCGCCTCTTGAGTTACTTGGTAGACATCAATAACCCCTGGAGTCAACACTCCTCCAGGTGAACTTGTGGGAGACTAAGGGATTCTAAGGAATAAGGCCCCCACCTTATTGCGCACCCCTTAGAATCATCGTGAGCCACTGTCGTAGTCTTCCCTCATGGCATCGTGGGTCCTCTCGAACTAGGTAATCTTTAACCTACAGTTTGAGCCACGATGGGAGTGCTAGTAGGCTGTGGCAGGGCTGGTGTCCACACCTCTCCCTCAACATCTTTGGTAGTCGTGCGTGACCCCTTTGCTCCATATGTGAGTCTGGTCGGCAAGCTATCGTTAGCCTACATCATCAACAAATCATGTCAGAACATATCCATATCATACCATCTAATCAAATGCACTACTATCACATTAAAAACAATCAAACCTCAATGGTACACTCCCTGACTCGATCCAGAGTCCAAGGGTTCCATCGATTCCTTTGCATCCTCGAGGTCCAAAATCCTGCACACTCTGTAAACCGAGTTAATAGCACCTATCTATATCAATGCAGTAAAACAACATGTCATCAACCCATAATGCCTCATAATCAAAATCAAAAGTTTTAATAGCATAATAATCCGGATCACTTGCGAGCAAGTGTCCTCAAAGAATAAGTTCGTTCAATGTGCCAGAGCGGGATGTTACATACACCCCCTCTTGGTATAGAATTCGTCCCAATGTTTCACAGTATAAATGCCGAAATAAAGTGTATCATAGTATCATATGTCTATCTATCAAAAAAAAATGGAAACTGTTGGCGCATATCATATGCATCCTCCCAGGTCACCGAGTGTGGACTGTAATTGTCCCACTGGGCCTTGACCTGATCTACCATTCGACGTCATAGTTATCGAACGCAATGATCTAAGATGCAGACCGGCTTAGCCGTGTGCGCTCCCTCATCTGATACTTGCAAGGAACTCATGTCAATAACATGTGTGGGATCACTAATATAATGTCTCAAAACAGATACATGAAAAACATCATGCATATGCCTCAAAGAATCAGGCAAGGCTAGTCGATAGGCCACGGGCCCCTTTTCCTCCACAATATTGAAAGGTCCCATGAACCTAGGAGAGTGTTTAGATCCCTTCCCAAACATGATTGAACTCTTATGCATTTTAATGCACAAGAAGACTCGATCGCTGACCTCGTAACTACGGTCGACACGATGCGCATCGGCATAACTCTTCTGTCGATCCTGAGCTTCTTTAATCCTTTGTCTTATTGTTTACATTTGCTCTTCCATTTCTTGGATCACTTCGGGTTCCCTCGAGCCGATCCCAACTCAAAGGCATCCGACACAGTCACCCATAAAGAAACTCGAAGGGCGCCATTTTAATGGTGCTCTGGTAACTATTGTTGTAAGCGAACTCTACTAGTGGCAAGAATTCTTCCCAACACTTTTGTTGGTCCATCACGTACATGTGCAACATGTCCTCCAAGGTCTGGTTTGTTCGTTCGGTTTTCCCGTCAGTCTCCAGATGATACGCAGTACTAAAGTTAGTTTGGGTTCCCAAGGCCTCTTGGAAACTCGTCGAAAATTGTCCAGTAAACATCGATCCTCGATTGGATATAATCCTCTTAGGCACACCATGAAACCTCACAATCTCACTAATGAAAACTCTAGCTATGTCAGGTGCTTGATACGTCGTACACACAGGAATAAAGTGAGCACTCTTCGTCAGAGTGTCTACTACTATGAAAATCGAGTCTTGTCTCCTTGCCGTCAGTTGCAATCCTATAATAAAATCCATTGAAATAACCTCCCATTTCGATTCCGGTATAGCATGTGGTTGTAGTAATTCTACTGGGTGTCTATTTTCAGGCTTTACCTGCTGACATTCTAGACATCTGGCCACATAGTTGACTATGTCTGCCTTTATTTCCTTCCAGAAGAATAAGGGTTTAAAGTTTTCCCTCATCTTTGTGATTCCTGGGTGAGCCATGTAAACTTCTCTATGAGTCTCGCTCAGGATCAACATCCTCAACTCGTCGTTCGACGGTACGTAGATATGATTTTTAAACCTCAATAAACTTTCGCTATCAAATGAAAATCCTGCAAATCGTGGTACTATCATTGTGTTTTGTCTAATAAAACCCTCAACCTCTTTGTACCAGTCATCGTTACATTGTAAAGTTAGAATCTTTTCACATAGATTCGTCTGAAGAGGCAACACCGAAAAGATGTGTGGTCTCTGACTCAATGCATCCGCCACCCTATTCATTGTCCCTTTTATGTAAGTAATCTCAAAATCGTACTCGCTAAGTAATTCCGACCAACATCGTTGTCGCACATTCAGGTCACTTTGCGTAAATATGTGTTGTAATCCACAATGGTCAGTCTTTAGTTCAAATTTTTGTCCAACAAGGTAGTGTCTCCAAACCTTCAATGCATATGTGATGGCTAACAACTCCAAATCGTGCATCGCATAGTTCTCCTCATGCCTTCTCAGTTTTCTTGAAATGTAAGCGATTACTCGTCCGTCTTGCATCAAGACTCTGCCTAAGCCTTCCTTGGATGTGTCAGTGCATACCAAGAAGTCCGCGTCCATGTTAGGGACCTTTAGTATCGGTGTTGTTTTCAACAACTCCTTGAGCCTCTGAAATGCTTCCGTGCATTTCTCGGTCCAAACAAACTTCTTGTTTTTCTTCTGCAATTTCGTGATCATATTTGCTATCTTCGAAAACCCCTCGATGAACCATCGATAGTATCTTGCTAAACCCATGAAGCTATGCACTTTTGGGACATTCGTCGGTGCAGGCCATTCCATAATATCCTCGACCTTGGCTCGATCCATGGCGATGCCTTCGTCGGAGATGACATGCCCTAAGTAGTGAATCTTCGATGGATAAAAAGAGAATTTGGACAACTTCCCATACAATTTGTTCTCTCACAGACACTGTAGTACCAAGTGCAAGTGCTCATCATGCTCCTCTGTCGTCCGAGAGTAAATCAAAATATCGTCAATGAACACTTGGACGAACTTGTCCAAGTACTCGCGGAACACCCCATTCATCAAACTCATAAATACCCTTGGGGTGTTTGTCAGTCCAAATGGTAAAACAATAAACTCGTAATGTCCAAACCTCATCTTAAAGGCGGTATTAGGGACGTCATCCTCCTTGATCTGTAACTCATGATACCCTGATCCCAAATCATTCTTGGAGAACACCGTCCTGCCCTTCATTTGATTGAACAGATCATCAATTCTCGACAACGGATACTGATTCTTGATCGTGGACTTGTTCAATTGACGATAGTCAATGCAGAGCCTCCACAACCCATCCTTCTTTCGTATGAAAATAACAGGTTCACCCCACGGTGACACACTAGGACGTATCAGACCTAGGTCCAACAACTCCTTTAGTTGCATTTTCAACTCTTGTAACTTCGGAGTCGACATCTGATAAGGTGTCTTTGCTATCGGTTCAGTCCCTAGTGTTAGGTCTATGGTAAACTCCAATTCCCTCTCCGGTAGTGTTAGCGATATTTCTTGCTAAGGGAGTTGGAGTGCGAAAGGATGGGTTGAAACCCATTTGTGCTAAGTTTTGGGCAATAATGCGCCCATGGTAAACAACACACAAGACCGAGCGGTCCAGATTCGCGCACCCGGATCAACGACGCGCGTTGGATTCCAGACCCCCCTTGTCTTTCTACCTTTAAGCGAGGGGGGGGGTCTGGAATCGGGGGTGCACCTCTCCAATGGCTCAGATTAGCGTGCCCGGATCAACGACGATGAAGACCTTTCCAGACCCCCCCCACCTTTCTACCTTTAAGCGGAGGGGGGGGGTCCGGAATTCCATATGCAGCTTTCCAACGGCCACGATTGAGGCGCTCGGATCAACGGTGTTCGTGCAGCCCCGCCCTTCTCAGCTGCCCGGTGCTTAACCAGTGTGGGCCCTCCCCCCGTCATTTCATCTTCCCTTCCACCTTTCCCCTGCTGCCGTTTGTCATCCATTCACCTCCTCCTCCCTGGTCCGCGTGGTCTTACCTTCTTCTCACTACCCACTCGTCCCTTGCCATGTGTCCCGCTCCTTTCCACGTCAGCCTCTCACCCGAAGGCGAATTAATTCCGCGTCTTCCTCCCTTTCACCTAATGTCTTCCGCCATCAATCACCCTCCGTCATCCTTCTCTCATCTCACCACATCTTCCATGCTCTTATAGCCCGGCCCCACCATCCTCGTCATGTGCCTCATCCTCCGCACTGGCCCCCATACCCATTCGTCGTTGTTCATTTGTTCCAGGTGGCAGCGTGAGAAGTCTTCCCCATCCCGAGAAGCTGAGTTGGCTGAGCCGTTCTCAATCCCAAGAAGCAGTTATTGAAGCAGTTGGTGGTGGTTAGATATCTCCTCCGCCTTAATGGGAAAGCACGGCCATGAATTTAAGGAACGTCGATTCGTCGTTGGAACTGTCAAACAATTAAGATTGCATCTGACATAAGTTGCATGATATTTCAGATGTTGACTGTCAGAAGCCATGCAGACACAAATCTTTTAATACATCTTCTTGGTTTCGCTGCTATTGATGTTTTGAGTATATGTAGGCATTTTTTCCATTTTTGTATCTATTGATGGTTGAGCTAAGCTCCCGACTGTAAAGTTTCAGCAAATACTCTGGTTTCCTGGTTATGCGTCTGTGTTTGACCTTTCCCTGAATCCCAAGAAATCATTGTTTGCTATGCAAGAGGGGAAGTTGTTAGGCCATATAGTCTCAGCAGAGGGAGTGAGGATTGATCCTGACAGGGTAGAAGCAATTCAGGCCCTGTCGCTTCCCAGATCTAAAAAGGAGGTCCAAGCATTTTTGGGAAGGATTAATTTCCTGAGGA
>SNQJ01S0007222.1:88212-164176 GCA_010110895.2 Picea sitchensis | reverse complement strand
TCCATGAGTGTGTTAATCAGAGACTGGTGCTGAAGGTTCCTGCTTTGGGAAGGAAATAGGGTCCTATTCTCTGTTAGAATTAGTTAGCCTTTAATTATTTCCAGGAGTGTGTTAATCAGAGACTGGTGTTGAAGGTTCCTGCTTTGGGAAGAAAATAGGGTCCTGTTCTCTGTTAGGAGATAGATATCTTTCAGTGTGCATTATTTCAGTTAAGCAATAAGTTCATGAAGTGTGATGATCAGAAACAGGTGATGAAGATTCCTGCTTTGGGAATAGGGTCCTGTTCTCTGGTTACAGAATAGTTGGTCTTTTCTGTTGCAGTATCTTGTGTTATTTTAATGTAATCCAGGATTCTTCAATTAATCATTTCTTTAAACTTTGAGCTCTGCAATAGGTAGATTGATTTTCTGTAATTCAAGTTAGAACTTCAGTTCATTCAAGGAAAGTGTGATTAATATAGTCTCCTTTACTACAACTCTAGGTTGGTTTTGAAATTGAGCATATATAGTGCGTGGTTACCTTTGAAATAATAGACTTCCCTAGGTTGACAATTTATGTAGCACTTGATTGTTTAAATTAAATAAGCAATTATAGTGACCAACAGCAACCATCTTTGAGAAGTGGTTAAATACATCTAGGAAGTGGTTAGATGTACATACAATAAGACATTTTGAAACCCAACAAAGCTGCAATCGAAAGTTAGAGTATTCACTCTTCCAAGAAATTACGTGGCTTGTTAACTGTGTGTAATAATAGTGTTACACTAAAGGACACTCTTCTATCTAGTGTGATAGCTAAACGTTGGTTCCAAATACGTTTAAGGTTGAAACAGTTTGATACAAATAACAAATGTTCATAGCATTCATAAGGCAAATGGAATCATTTGTTCCATATACCTGGACTGTTTATGGTGGTAAATGAATACTACTATAGTGTTCACTTCAAACCTATTTATTCAGACATATAATTTCAGACATATAAATTCAGAAATTGATTAAGACATCAAAATTCAGTCATAAAAATCGAGCAGGATAGAGGGACGTATTTCCTATGCAGACAAAACCAATTACAATCACAAAATAATCACACCATTACACTTAAATTCTGTGATAAATTCCTAATACGAGGTGGGTAAATCTGTATTTGAGAGGTGATATAAAACGTAGAGTAGAATCACAAAGGGGTGCATTAAGCGCATAGCTAAGCTAGCCCGAAAATATTTAACGACAGAGTCAACTGGGGAATAGGAATTATAACAGCGGCAGAAGCATACAATACAAAACACGCAAAGACCATCATTCAAGCATGAGAAACCATTGGGTAGACGGCTAATGGGTGCATCCTTCACACATCATCCTCACACAAAAAAGCAGGGTGTTGAGATCCATAGGTCTTTTAAGGCTAAGACGATTACTGTAGATCATGCTCCTGGCCGACTGCTCAGGCAAGGACTGAGGATCTAATGAAGAAAAGAAACAACCATCAAGGACACAATCAATCACCACCAGGGGGTCAAGACATGCAGATAACAAGGCCATAGGAGATAACAACCAAACCCCAATCACAGTAATATCAAAGTAAAAACAATCAAACCCCAAAGGTACACTCCCTGACTCGATCCAGAGTCCAAGGGTTCCATCGATGCCTCTGCATCCTCGAGGTCCAAAATCCTGCACACTCTGTAAACCGAGTCAATACCACCTGACTATATCAATGCAGTAAAACAACATGTCATTAACCCATAACGCCTCATAATCAAAATCAAAAGTTTTAATAGCATAATAATCCGGATCACTTGCGAGCAAGTGTCCTCAAAGAATAAGTTCGCTTAGTGTGCCAGAGTGGGATGTTACAATTTACCACTGGGTTGTGCCTAGGGATATTACAACATTGATATGGTTTCACATGTGAAAAGTTTTCTTAATTTTGCACAGTCATTGCATCTATCTACTTTCTAGAGACAATGGCATCCCATTTCCTCTTTTTTGGTCTTTGATTACTCTAAACTTGGAGATAACACCATTACATTTGACATGTACATTCTCCAAATGGAGTTCAACTTTTTCAAGTATCTTCTAACAAATTTCTTAAATCTTGTCTTCTTTCTCCTTTTGAATCTACAATGTGGCCCTGTCTATCAAATTCTTACATCCTTCCTCAATTATAGATTGCATTTTTTTATTTTACTAGTTTTTAGGGATTCTTGAACCTTCTTGCAAACTTCCTCTTCAAGTTTTTTTTTATAGTATCATCTTCAACTTTTTTGGTAAGATCTTTATTCCTTTTCTTTGATTCAAACTTCTATAAATTCCTTTTCACCTTCTTAACACCATTAAGAAGTTCTTGATTATGCTTATGTAACCTTTTGATTTATTCATATTTCTTTTTCAATTCTTCCCTTGATTTATCATTTTTCAACTTCCCTTTGCTATTATTTTCTTTCTTTAAGTTCTTAACCTCCTTAATGAGTGATTCATTAAAGGGTTTCATTTTACACAATTGGTCACCATTGTTATTAACTTCTTATTTTAATTCACCATTATCTTTTTGTAACTTGTAATATGACTAACGTATACCATCATGAAATAATTTATAACCATTTATGTTTATGTAACTTGAAATATTTTCTTTAGGTTCATTGAATTCATCTTCAATCTTATGCATCAATTCCATTTTTAAGTCCTTGATCCCTTTTGTTGAGGTTTCTTTATCTGCAATTTCAAATTCTAAAACATCCTTGATTCACTCGCATGCATGTATGTCTCCTTTTATTTATCTTTATGGTTTAATTTTTTTACTTGTATTTATGTGACAATATTTTTTCGATTTTTCTCTTAGAATATTGCTTCTCTTGATATTCTTAGTTGCATTGAATTGTGACATTTTATCAAATCAATACTTGATTTTTTGTTTTTACATCACATATTTCTTTCTCTAACGCTTGTATTTGTTTTTTGATGTATTTTTTCTTGTTAAACTATTTTTCTAATTTAGATTCTAAGATATGCACTTCATTTGTGAGAGATTGGTTATGTTAACATAAGTTATTTACTAGAGAATCTTGTTCCTTTCAAATTTCTTCTAATTCTTCATAACTTTGTTGTGGTGATCCCTTCTCACATTGGATTGTAACATTTTTTTATAGGGTATAATATTCTAATGATGAAATTTCTATGCACAACTCCACTATGAAATCGAGTAATTGTATCTTCTTTCCCTCATACGAGATTGTAAAAATTTATTTTTTATATTTAGAATGAACACCCCTAATGTTTTCATCCAGTTGGAACCTAGAATTGTGTCAACAATATTAAAACTAATAAAATTGACAACATTTGATTGGGATATGAATTTATAATCATGAATTGATAGTATTAAGTCCTGAATTTCAAATTGCTCTTGGCCACTAGTGTCTTTCTTTGTGAATATACTTGACATTGACATTAACGATTGATTTTCCAAGTCAACATCAATATAATTTTATTCACTATTAAGAAAAATAACAATGATGATATCATTTCCTTCAATACTCCCATTGAGTTTTAATAATCGAAGGAAAAATGTTGAAATTCTTATATTAGAAAACCTTCCTTTTCTTTATTAAAATATATATTTTTAAATATTCAACATAAATTCAAATTGATACCTCCTTATAGGTATTAAATAATGTCTTCAATTAATTTTAAATTTAACTTGACACACTTTATGATTCTTTATATATATTATTTTTCATCAAGTTTTGATTTGGACTTAAAATAATGAATGACCTTAATTCAGGGATGATTTTAGGGGCTAAATTCCGCTCATGGGCTAATTTTCCATGGTTTTTCCAAAAACCAAATTTGTTATTTTAAAAATGAATCGCCCAAATTCTATAGGATCAAATTATTTTACCTTAAAAATCGCCAACATTTTTTAAAAACTATATAAAATACTTAGAAATTTGAATATTTAAAAAAAAAACATCACCAAACATTTATAGTTTACATATGAAGGATTAGAAATATTCTCCAAGGTTTCTACATTTTAAAATAAATTTCCATCCTTAAAATCATCCCTAGACCTTATCTTTTAGTCTTTACACTAGGTTTCTTTCTTTAGTTGGACTTCTCATTTTTCGCTTGATTGAAACCAAGGGATTAATTTTATAATTCTTCAATTGAACCATAAAATATATGAATGAGAATAATATGTGCACTTCTTATGAATACATTTGAAGAATGTAAATACTTTCACCCTTTACCAATATTTCCATGTTATTCACTTTTTATTTACAACTTTCCATGTTATTCAAGTTACCAATATTTTCAGATTACTCACTTTTCATTTACAAATTTCCAAGTTATTTAAGTTACCAATATTTTATCATCGTCACTTTTATGTGCCTACATATAAAACTTATCTTCCATGTAAAGAGAGATTTATATTTCCTTTTTTATTCCTCCATGCAAAAATTCATCCACATAAAGAGAGCTTTATAAGCAAAAATTCATCCACTATGGAATATTTTGATTGACTTGGTACTTATTCACATGTACTTTAAAGTACTTGGAAGCTTTCATTTTTAGTTACCTTTTGTTACCATGTATGTGGCAATTCACTTTACTTAAGCCAACTATGAAATACTTTTTTGACTTTCATGTGCACTTTAAAAGCACTTGGAAATTTACTTTTTATGAAATATTATGGGCCACGACCCTAAAATTATTTACATAACTTTTTCTTTTTCTTTGTCTTCTCTCTTTTCTAAAATTCTACTGGAAGAATAAACTTGATCATAGATCAATTAGATCAATTGAAAAAAGAAAATATTGTTTACCACATGCCAATGGAAAAACCACTTTGATACTAATTGTAGTGAACCTCTTGGTCACTTCACCTGAGAATCCATTATAACAAGGACAAATGTATATATTCATCAAGGGACAAATAATTATTATTCATTATTCATTGACATGGTCTTAAGATACAATGGATGTTTATAACTACCCATAATTTTTTATAAGTCATGTTCTTTGGGAAAATGTAGGACAATCATTAAGTAAAATATAATTACAATATAGTAAATGTAGAATATTGATCTTATATGATTAATTATACAACATAAATGATTATACATTATTTCATAATGGTGATATACCTTAGGTATATTACAACTTCCCATATTTGATCAGGTGATAGTGGTTTTCTCTCCTCATGAATATTGCATCCCTCATATACATATAGGGGATTTCAAACACTATACCACACACATCAAATGATACTATGTCTACCTCCACTTCATCAATACAATTTGCACTTATAACAAGTTTGATCTTACATAATTTAGTGACCCTAAGATCTGCATTCTTATTTACCCATACCAATGGATATGGTTGAGGATGGTCATGAACTTCCAATCCAAGATTGTTGCCAGATCCTACTGTGAGATTGTCTTGTGAACCAGAATCAAATAGAGAATCCACATTTATCTTCCTAACTTAGATTTTAATATGGAAGAGTGTAGTCATTAAATAAGTTTAAATAACACCTATTTACCATAGACCAATGAAATCTTTTGTCTACTATGGTTAATGTGTTTACCCTATCTCCAACCAAAGGTGGGGTATTTCTTTTGGGTACCATTTTCCAGTGATATATCTTATTTAGTGTTGGAATATCTCATGTTGAGAGTTGGTATGTCCATTTGTGTACTTAGTGAAACCTAGGATAGTAAGTGTTCCTTTATTGAAATACGTATATTACATAATGTTTAAGTGCTTGCAATAGAAATTTAACATTGGGATATATGGGCATTCAATACCACACCACTCATTATGTGTTTTTTCCATAAGAAAAAAAAATGTTATATTCATAATAGAATATACATGTTACAATAATTCATGTCAAGCCTTGGTGGGCTTCCTTCCGGGACTATACTATATATATTCTTCTTCACGACACGCCTTATAAGTAATTTTTCAAAAACCTTCTACTAATTGTTCCATCTTTCCAAAACATTTACAACCTTACACAAAATAGAGAAAATACTTCTTTAGATGTGAAATTCCATTACCTTAGTTTCAGTTCCTTCAAAGAATTTGTAAAAGTCGAAGGCTCCCTTTTGCAGCTATAGTGCTTCCTTTGAGAGTTCATCTTCCTTTGTGTTCATCTCCCTCAAAATGTGATGAAAGGAAATCCATTCAAAATATCTGAAAGTAATCTTGATGTCCCTTAGTTGTGAGGCCAACCTGGGATTTTGGATGTTGTTGAGACCCCTTTCCCAGTCGATCACCAACTTGGAATCAACAAAAACTTGCATCTTTGATAGGTTTTTTTCTTTGGAATTTTATAGGAGGGTCCATAGTGCTATCAATTCGAATCTATTTTGTGTTCCACCTCTTGGAACATATATGATGTGAATATAGTGGCTATGACTAATAAATAGAGCCACCCTTATTCTGCAAGAGGGAGGATGTCCTTGACTGGACCCATCGAAATAGCCCCAAGGGATAGTGTAGTCGATGGGAAGAGGGATTACAATCTGATATTTACTTACCCTGAGCTATGAATTGAAATCTTCATCCCGACTGATTGAAATTGTTGTAGAGATCTCTGGGGGTACAAACTTATCTTTAAAAACAACATTGTTTCTTTCCCACCATATGTTTGAAATCATGATTTCTGGAATACTTGCATATAAGGATGTTGTTCTGTCTTGAATCCAATATCTTAAACAATCTTATATATATCCCTACTCCCAATTGGCCTTGGTTTTTAGCTGATATTTTATTATCTGTGAAACCTTTCATTCATAGGTACATGAGATAAAAAAGTGAGTAATGATTTCTTGATTTTTCTTGCACGGAGGGAATCTTCTAGGTCCACACCATCCACTCCTAAGGGAATGATCCCATGTCAATTTTTTATTATTTAGTGCTAGCCATAATGTTATTTTACATCTAGGTGGCACTTTTATTTTCCACAAGGGATTCCACCACCATTTCGAGTGTATCACAAAGTTTTCTTCTAGCTAGGCTTTATATCCCAACTTGATCGGATCAAATCCATTCTAAGGGTTTTTTGACCAGTAGAAGGAGTCCTTGGAATCTCTATCCAAGGAAATGAATTTTTCAGATAAGAGAGATAAAGGAATCCCATTCTTCCCGTATTTCTAAGAGGAGATTTAAGTAGTCTTCATTCTAAGAGGATATTTAAGGAGTCTTCATTCTAAGATGATATTCAAGGAGTCTTCTCAGGAAGAGGATGTTTTTGTCTTTGAGGAAAAGAGGTAAGGGAGGGGAGAAATGGTAGATGTTTATGGCTCCCAACCACGGGTATTCTCTCAGTCTCGCCTTTTCCCTGTTTCCAATGAGCCATGTCGTCCAGTTACCAACAAGTGGGAATGCGTGTACAAGAGCTTTCCAGAAAATTTATCCTTTGGAATGTTTCATAGGCTCTCAAAACCAATAATAAATAGACAGGGTAGGAAAATAATTGGATTTCATAACTCTTTCCCAAAGGGTTTTTCTCAGGTTTAGACGCCATAGGTTCCTTCCCGCTAAGGCTTGAGCAAAAATTCTTATATTTGTTAAACCCCAACCACCCATTTCTTTAGGTACAATGATTATATTCCAATTGAACATGGGTGGGCGTCTTTTAACATTCTATCCATTCCGTAAAAAGAGGAAACTTAGATGATGAATATGATCCAGAACTCCCTTAGAGATTGCAGCTATTGAAGTCTCATAAACAAGGATTCCTTCTAGAATTGCTTTGATTAAAACTAGTCTCCCTCCTATAGAAAGGATATTGTTGACCTAGATGGCTAAGAGAGCCTCGACTTTTCTAATTAATCAAATCCAATATTCTTTTATATAATTGTCTATTTTTAAGTTAAATCCCAAATACTTGATTCCTATAGAGAGAGGTTTCCTTTAGGCGGGGAAGGTATTGGAAATGGAGGACTCTTCACCTTCCGCGCAATGATTAAGAAAAATAAGTTTTTTCCATGTTTACTTTCATTCCCATAACTCTACAGAATAGGTTTAAAATATACTTAAAGACATTCATATTCCTCTAAGAGACAAAAAGGATGAAAAATATAACATCTACGAATAACAAGTGAGTTATTGATTCTGATTTAGAGACTACAATTACCCTTAGGAGGCCTTTGGACCTTGCCTCTTTTATCAGATGGTTGAGTGCTTATACAACAATCAGGAAAATAAAGGGAGAAAGAGGGCATCCCTGGCAGAGACCTATGGAAGATTTGAAGAAGATGGAGGGAGCTCCATTGATAAGGATGGAAAAGGAGGCACTTTGAATGCACCCCATTATCCAATTGGTAGTTTTAAGCACATGCCCATTTGGATAAGGACCAAATGAAGGAAATTCCAACTTACTCGATCATATGATTTGGATAGGTCCAATTTTAATATGGTTTACTTTAGATTTCCTTTTTTGACAGAGTGGAGCACTTCTAGAGTGATAGAAACCATGTCGTGTATCTGTCTTTTGTGGAGGAAACCAAATTATTCTTCCCCAATGAAATCACTCAGCATCGGTCTAAGTCCGCTAGAGATAATATTTGATATTAGTTTATAGATGAAATTGCAACAGGAGATCGGTCTATAATTCTCAAAGGAAGAAGGGCATTATTTCTTAGGGATAAGAAATAGGAAAGTGGAATTGAGAGGACCATGTATTCTTCCTTCCTTTTGTGATTCTCTTACCACTAGTAGTAAATCGTTTTTCAGATGGTCATAAAAAGATTTAAATAATTCCACCGTAACTCTGTCTGGGCATGGCATTTTTCCATTCTTCATGGAGAATAGTGTTTCCCTCAATTCTAGTTCTGACACTTCTTCCTCCAAGGATAAATTCATTTGTTTGGATAGTTTGCAAACTGATGAAAAAACTTGGTGTTATTATCTCCTTATTTTATCCAAAGATCCATTCTCTTGATACGCCATTCTTGTTCATCTTTCTTGAGCCACTTGGTGTGTTTGTCCTCCAAATATCTTAATTCTGATAACTTTCAATTAGTTAGGGGGATTTCCTCCATATTTATTAGGACCTCAGCCAATATTTCTTTAGTGTCCCGAATGAAGCGGGACCTCTTGGACTTCCATTGAGGGAGCCAATATTTTATGGAGTTCTTCAGATTATTAAGATTTGTTGCAAATTACACCATGAGAGGTGCAGGGTTTAGAGGGGAAAGCTTGACCCAAGAGGAGAGGACCAAGTTCTTAAATTCTTCCTCTTCCAACAAAGATTGGAAAAATTTAAGGGGGTAAGGGGGGGGACTCAAAGCTTGAGGAACAGTATAGGGAGACAAGGAAACATTCTAAAATACCTCCCACCTCAACCCCAAATATGATGTTTGAGCCCATATTTAGAAGATCTTCTAAAACTAAGAATCGTTCTAATATTTTTGCAACCTCCTCATCTCCAGTTCTGAAATTTATCCACATAGGAGAGAGATTCACAGGTTCGATGTCCACCAATTTGGTATTCTCTAAAAAGGATAGGAAAAAACTACTTTTCCTGTCTATCCTGGGATGTGCACCCCATACTTCCCGTAGGGATAGGGTGAGATTCAGATCCCCCCCTCCAGTAGAAAAGGGTCGCAAAAAATGCCTGCAGAGACCAAATCCTCCCAAAAGGAGGTCCTATCAGAGTAAGGACCATAAATATTGACCACTGAGAAGGTTATATTGTTATTATTATGTTGTAACTTGATTGAAATTGTATAGCGAATGACAAAAGAGGACACAACCTAGAAATTTGGTTGAAGGACCAATTCCCAGGCCAAGGGATAGAAATTTCTCTATCTTTATCACCAGAACACATTGTCTCTTGGATGAGGATTATGTCCAGCTTTATACTTAGGAGCATTGTTTTGAGGGTTCACTTTTTAGGGGCACCCGCAACCCCATGCGCATTGAAGGATAGGAAGATCATTTTTTCCTTGACTAGGAGGCTTTTCCTACTTTAAGGACCCTTGTTATTTTTTATTCCGTGCCTTTGTGTATTTATGCAATGGATATTTATTTTCCTTTTGAGATGAATAACTTTCTTCCAACCCAAGAGAGTGAGGGATGATTGAGGGACAACCCTCCAAAGGAGGGAGCAATCTCTTGGGATTTATACCTGAGAGAATATCTCTTACCCTGAGGAGAAAAGGAAGCTTCAGGACAAGGAGGATGGGGAACCAATGGAAGGGAGGGTTTAGTGGTGCATGAAGAGGGAACCTGAGAAGGGGTAGAGTAGAAGGAACTCGTCATAGCTACTTCCTTGAGAAGTGGTGAGGAGGGAAGATCTCTCAAGGGGTAAAATTCTAGAACTGGCGAGGCATCTGGTGAAACCATGGGGTGCGATTAATAAAGGGGGTATTAAGGGGAGGACTGAGGAGAAGGGAGTGGCCTAGAGGTTAAATAAGAAATCATCTCTAAACCAGAAGGAAAATATGAAGAAAGTGGCTTAGGAGACATACTTCAAACAAAATATTTTTGAACCAGATCCCCTAGCGCTTGGATGGAGAGTAACCCTTTATCAATGTCTAGTGTACACTATTCATTTTTTCCTTCCACTGAGATAGCCTCCACAAATTCTTGTTTTTTATTGTAGACTTGGTTTTCCACAATATCAAAACAAGTTGTTGTAGTGACGCGATTCTGGTGCATTGAGAGTGAATATGACCGATTTCATGGCATCTGTGGCACCTAAAAGGTAGTCTCCAGTAGTTTAACTTATGGTGCCAGGTAATTCCAGCATAAACCAAATCAAGGTTGCCCACTAAACCTTCTCTTGCATCCACTTCTATCATAATCCAGGCCCACATGCAGTCTTTCTTTGAATCCCATTTAGGCTCAAGTTTTACAAAAGATCCCATTTTGTTACCTATGTTTTCGATCGCTTCCCTAGACCAAAAATCCAAAGGCAAGCCAGGTAATATTTCCCATACTTTCATTACCACTATGGATTCCTTAAGGGGGTCAAATTCCATATTCTAGGGTTTCAGGTACAGACCGAATGGGCCCTAGGACCAATTTTGTCTTCGAACTTCTTCGCAATCATCCTCCAAGAGAAAAAGAAGGAGGTCCAATTGCTCGATAGGATGTGTATCTTCGGGACATATCCAATTAAGGGTTTCGACTGGTTCTGCAACCAACCTGTTAGGGCCTTTCCTCTCAAAGGTTTTCCATTAAACCTTCCGACCAGAGACTTCCCCATAAGCTGAGGGACTTTGTTGAGGGGAATTTCATCTCCTACGACCATTTTCACAGGGCCTTTCTTTTCATATATACACTGGGATGGGGATTTTTGGGAAGAAGGAGGCCTTGGCAGGTCTCCTCTGCAAGAAAAATGTTGGAACGAGACAATTTTGGGAAAGAATCAAAGCATCGTCGGAAAATAAGGAGTGCGTCAAAAACAAAGGAAAATAGGAAGAGCACCGAAAAAAGAGGAAAATCAATGTCAAGAAAAGAAGTTACAAAGTGGAAAACATGTTGCAGAGAAGTTGGAAAGTGGACAAACCTAATCCACTTAGAGTTAGGATTTTTGTAGGGGATTTCCCCCATTTTGTTGTATAAGTAGAATGTATTAGGACTATGAAAAGGTGGTTTTGGTTTTTGTTTTTGTTGTTTTTTTCATTCAGATGTCCCTTAGTTGGATAAGAGGTTTTTGTTGAGAGACTGGTTAGAGGTTCTTAGTGTTGTGGAGACTACCCCAATCTATGGAGATCAAATGTAATGGCGGGAGAATTGTACAGTGCACAACACTAGATCTTACAAGAATATGAATAAAGAGCCAAAGAGCCAAATACTTGTGGATGTATCCCAGGAGGGGGTTAACCATGATATATCTATGTTATGTGTGTATGCATGTAGTCTTTCTGATTATATTTTCTTAGTAATTTTTATGATGAGCCTGTTAGAATAGTAAAGGAAATAATATTGCGCACTAAGGATGAACTATGAACTCTGTAGAAAAACATTGAATGGATGAATGTCATAGTTAGTATTTGTATATAAATCGTATGTTGCAGTAGATGAGTATATGTCATTTGGTATATGATTTTATAATAGTCAATGAAGTCTATTGGAATAGTTGAGTCACTAGTCCGATCTAAGGTCCTATTAGGGATAGCTGAATAAATGAGGGTTTGTGAGTTAGTCGATGAATGGATCTAATGCCTCTGAGAGAGATACACATCCCACCCCATGGTTGCAGACATATCAGTCATGTGACCACCCATTGAATCCACCTTGGGTGAGACTATGCAGTGCACTTTGTGTGTCGTGTTTCCTTCTGGTATACAAAGGGGCCAATGGTCGAAGGGTTGTTGGTAATCCTATAGTTAGAAACTGGGTCAACCCAAGGCAGCCAACAATGGTTTTGTTGTCGGATGGAACACAAAAGATTAGATCGAGAGGGATGTATCACAAAATATAGCTCATGGGATTAATAAAGGGAATGTTTGTAGGTTGGAATCCCATGAAAGATAAGATTGAAAGATGGTTGATAGTTCAAGAACTAGAGTTTTCCACAAAGATAATAGAAACCCTAGGTTTAAGCCAAGATAATACTTGGAGAGATACGTATTCAGCGAATACACGAGAGTTTCTTTAGTGCATTTCCCACACTATTGAAAGAGTGGATAGCATGGTTCAAAATATACTCATCCAACACATAAATTTATATCAGTGGAGTGGACAGAAGAGAATATCACACGATTGAAGAGGCTGAATAACAAACTCACGTGCACAATAGATTTATGGATGGAAAACATTGTAGTGGGGTATATTAGTGAGTTTGCAGTAGAAACATCAATGTATTATAGTGTAGCAAAACAAGAGTTTATTAAGGGTCCAATAGGGAGGTACATAAGGATGTTGTACACTTCAATCAAGAGATTATTGCATGATAAAGGGGTATTAAGTATGGAATCAGATAGCTTAACTACCTTGGATGCATGGGGGAGTTAGGGGAAACACTGAGGAAGGTCTAAGATCGAGGGGGAAATGGATAGAGGAGAACATAGTAAAGATAAATATCCCATTATGATGGATCAAGAGGAGATCTAGGAAATTCTGCAGAAGGCAGGAACGACGCGGAGTGGCAGACCCTACCAGTATAAGCTCAATAGGAATAAGAGAGTAGTAGCTGAGAGGGAAGGTTTGGAGAGTGATGAGGAAGAGGTAGATGATCTCCGTGCTATGGATCACATTGAATAAATATTTCATGCCACATATGAAAGAAATACTAGAGCAGCGAGATCCAGTGAGGAAGAAGGTAGCCATGTCCAAATTTGAATCAGTGTAGAACCTACAAACCCATGTATGATTAACACATCAACAAAGAAATATTTGTTTAGAGAACAAGTGACTGACAGTCAAAGGAATATAGTAGATCATAATAGAAGTGACGATACAAGTGGAAGTACCAACAACAATACAGGTAGTGGTACAAGTGGAAGTACCAGTAGCAATACCAGTGGGAGTTCAAGTCCGAACAACAATACACATATAATAGTATCGCATGGAGTAGATACAACACATTAGACAACAGTAGGTTTAGATGCAACAATAAGAATACTAGAGTTTCATGGGGATGGATCAGAAGACCTAGAGAAGAACCTATTCATGTGTGAGCTAATATGGAAAGTGAAAATAATCGTTGATGAAGAAGCAAAAGTAGGGCATCTAGCAATAACATTCAGAAACTACGCGTTGGATTGATATATGAATCTATTAGTAAACAATCCACAGGGTGCGTCGAGAACAATAACAGAGATCAAGAAGGAATTGATAACGAAGTTTCAGAGGCTGAAATCAGAGGATCGGTTTATGAATGAGATGATTGAGGTTAGACATAAACCAGGAGAGTCTGTATGGGACATCGATAAGAAGTTCAAGACATTGAAAGGTAAACTAAAGTATCTCATTTATGATATGTAACACAAACAATTGTTTATAAACTCTATCTTACCACACTTCAAATATCCATTGAGATAGCATAAATTTCAAACCTAGATAGAGGCACTGCAAGAAGCAATGCAACTAGAGGAGAATCACTATAAGCAGACAAATCCAAGTATAGAGGAGCTGAAGGAATACCCAAATAACTTGATAGTTCAATTAAACCAAAATAAAAGTAGGGAGAAAAGAGAGGAAGTGTTGTGTACCCTATGTAGATCAGAGGGACATCACAATAATGAGTGTTTGATTTTTGTGTAGTACCTAGGAGTATGTATTCCAAATCCATTGCCTACAGGAAGGCCTTGGTGTGAAATATTCAAGACACATGGGCATTCTCCTTATCGTAGACTTAGGATCAGATGTCAACATTTTTCCAAAGAAGACTTGGGGAGAAATGGGAGAACCTACACTAGGGTATTCCAATATCCAATTGAAGCTATCAAACCAACAAAAAGTGATTCCCATAGGTATATTGAAAAATGCAATAGTGGATCTATATGGTGTTCGCACCAAAACAAAATTTGAAGTAATGGATATGGTGGATGAGTCTATACCATTTCCATCACTACTGAGAATTGATTAGGCCTTTGATAATCATGCCATAATTAATTTAAATACTAGAAAGATGATATTTGAAGCTGGAAACTTTAGGGTAGTATCACGTGTGCCTCGGATTTTGATAGATATGTAGAACGTGTGCCTCACAATGTCCTAGAGGATTATGTGAACCAGTTGTATGGGACTTTAGATATTATTTTCGGGATTAACTACGTAGTGTAATTCAATAATCTATGACCCATATCCATGAGTATTAGTCACAACTGACCAATAATTCTCATGATTTGAATAGTCCACTTAGCACTCATTACATCGGGTGATGCTCACAGGGGTGAAGAAGTGGGATTTAAACCAATGAAATGAATCACATAGAATCAATCATCACTTCCAGGGCTTGCACCTGGTAACCAAGACTTCCCAGGTGGTCACCCATCCCAAGACGCCTCTGGCTAAAGTGTGATTAACTATGGAGTTTTCCCCACAATCAATCCCACTTAGCTTGCTACCCCATTTGCAAAACCTTAGCAACTATTGTTCCTTATGAACTACCCAGTTAGAGATCCCTCCACTCTTATTATTTAAGCATATAGGGGCTTCTGCAATGAAAGATATTAGATATTATTTTTGCGATTAACTACGTAGTGTAAGTCATTAATCTATGACCGATATCCATGAGTATTAGTCGCAACTGACCAATAATTCTCATGATTTGAATAGTCCACTTAATCTTGAAAATAATATGTAATATCTTGCACTGCGGAAGCCCCTATATGTATAGGACTACTACATGAGATGAAGACTATGTGAATCCAACTACAGATGGAGTACTCAGTTGGAGGAGTATTAACTTTGACATGTCAGATTCAGATACTGGAGTAGAAAACTGACAACAAAGATTGCATGAAGTCTCTACTAGGAGATGAACTATAGTTACATGCATAGTAAGATGGGTTGGGACATAAGTAAGACAATTTCCCTTATTTATTGAAGAGGAAAATTTAGAAAACTTCCTAAGAGAGTTTGAATAAGAGGTTTTGGATAGAATTTTTTTAGTAGTGTTTGATATAGAACTAAGTGACACACCTGCGCAATGGTGGGGTGCACATACAGAGGTAATTCAGGACTGGTATCAGCGTAAGCGATTGATGCATATAATATTTTGTAGGAGTCAGCAGGATAGACCCTTACAAAAGTATGATGGAAGAGGGAACCCAAGACATCACATAAATGATTGTGTCACTAACTAGATAATGGTACCACCAGGGGAATGGACGCATTACTTTATTCATACATTGGAAAGAATACCAAGTAATTGATACAAGGAGTAGAAACTGCATAAAGAAATTGTAAGTTGGGGTGCAATGCAACATAAATTTATTAGGACCTTTGCATGTGAAAGTGAGAATCCATGGGTGGATCTAGAATTATAAAGGATCAAATGGAATATATTTGAATAAAATGGGGTATATATAGTGATAGTAGACAAAAATTATAGAAGAGAAACACTTGAACAATTAGTTTATTGTTATCAGGTTGCAGAGGATGAAGAAGCAGAGGAAAACCCACGTGACATACAAATGGTAGAAGGGGAAGGAGAAAGAGGGTTGGAAGGACCCGTGTCATAATAAAAATATTTCATTTCACCTATGAGGATTAAAAAGTTCAACATTGGGACTGAAGAGAAGCCCAAGATAGCCAACATTGGAGATTACTGGGATAGTGAGACAATGGAAAAAATAACTGAATTACTGTGCGAGTATAGTGATTTATTCCCATCCACATTTTCAGAGATGAAAGGAGTAGTAGGAGAACTTGGAGAAATGAATATACCCCTCAGACCATATGCAAGACCAATTAGAAAGATACCATATAGATTAAACCCCATCTATAAGAAGAAAGTTATGGCAGAAATTGACAGAATGCTAGAATCATGAATCATAGAGCTTGTGGAAGAATCAAAATGGATTAGTCCAATGGTGTTCTAGGAAAATAAGGCTGGAGGTATTAGTATATGTCTGGATCTGAGGAAGTTAAATTATTCATTCCTGCATGATCCTTTTCCTACTCCATTTACAATTGAGGTGTTAGAGAATATGGGAGGAAAAGGAGTGTATTCCTTCACATATGGATTTTCAGGTTACCATTAGATCATAATTTTTTCGGAGGACATTACAAAACTACATTTGCAATAGAGTGGGGGTCATATCAATAAAAAATAATTCCATTTGGTTTAAATAATGCACCAACAATATTTTCCAGAGTAGTAGTAGCTGCATTCAAGGATTTTATACATATTTTTTTAGAAGTTTATCTAGATGATTAGATAGTATTCAGTTTATTGAAGGACCATGTAGAAATTCCGAGGCTAATGTTAGAAATATGTAGGCAATGCCATATTTCCTTGAACATTAATAAATTCATATTATATACACCATTTGTGTAACATCCCTCTCTTGCACGCACTAAGCAAACTTATTTTTTGAGGACACTTGCTTGCAAGTGATCCAGATTATTATACAATTGGGCATCTGATTATGATTATGAGGCATTATGGATATGATGACATGTTATTTTGTTGTATTGACAAAGCTAGGTTCTATTGACTGGGTTCTCCTGAGTGTGCAGGTGTTATCAGACTAATCGGTAGGTGCGGACACTAACAGATCTCCCTAGATCCACTGGACCTAGAACAAAATAGGACAAGACACGACTCTTTCCTTAAGTTATAATCATTGAATCTGCTAATAGGGAGGAATAAGTGACATACCTTTATATCGCTTCCTTAGGTCTCTGTTGCTCCTACTTAGCTCCGGTGCTCTTGTGAGGTCAAGTCCAAGACAACACAAACCAACCAAAGTGAAGATAGAAAAATGTATTCAACGTCAACTTATGCATATGATCAAGGAATTACACAATAAAGTAAGAGTGAGTTTATGGGAAAGGGACATGCCATTGTATCATATTAATTGAAAGTAGAAGATACAACCTGATCGCCTTGATGTCGCAAGCTTCCTTTCAGTGACCCTTGGTTCCAACACACACACTTGCTCTGTACTTGCATGAAGAAGATCCAATTCCTCTTGATAGACCAAATAGAGCCTTCAAGCTTCTGTCATAGCAGGGTTCTTCACACAATTCTTTCACCAATTCTTCATTCAATCTTGCTTAACCTTTTCCATGAGAAACCTTTCAATATATAGGAGAAGGAGAGATGGTTACANTTCCATGAGAAACCTTTCAATATATAGGAGAAGGAGAGATGGTTACATGGATGAGGATGATCCCATCAAATCTGAGAAGTCAGTAAAATGACAACCATACAAATGCCAACTCATTTTCTAGAAGATTCCCTTCTAGAACCCTCAAGACCTCTTCTCCTTTCCAAGCTTAAAAATAGGTTCACACCCTGTGTATGGAGAAAAATGCGAGAAGTTCGCACCCTAAGTGTAGGTGGCCTGTGAGAATGGGGGATTCTCGCACCTTAGGCCATAGGCAGCCTATGAACTCACTTTAAAAATATGTTTTTGGGAGGAGACAAGGGGCACTTTTCTCAGGAAAAAATTTCTTGTTGGGAGATTGAATACACCATTGTTAAGACATCACCAGAGTGACCAAAATAATGTGTAACAGAATGCCCCCCAAAGTATGAGGTTGGAATCTGTGATAGCCGAAATACTTTGTAAATTGTGTGTGTGTGTCAAAAACCAGGAGTGCACCTAATCAAAAACCTGCAAACAACCAAGCATCTGCAGAATATAATACCAGTTCTGAGGTAGGCATTCCCATACTCAGATCACAAATGGATGACATCATGAATGTAGGTCATGGCCACCAATCATACACTATGGATCCATGCCATCAAATATACTGCATAGCCACCAGGAATACACTGTGGATCTATGTGAGAAGATTCAAATTAAGATGAGATAGCCACGTCACATACAAAGTGGATCTATGTGTCAGAAAATCATACATATTCCATCGTAGCCTGGATCAAAAAGATGAGACCCAGGGTCTTCAATATTGTCACCTAAAAGTATGAATCTAGCCATGTGATTACATGTGTTGAAGTCGAACATGATAGAAACCATTTGATTACCGGTCATTGATGAAACCGTTAACAAGTGCGAGAGAAATAACCATTAATGTCAATGACTCCCAAGGTACACTAGTACAATCCAATGAATGTGAATAAATGAGCTGAGGTCAAACATTCAACGAAATCTCCCGATCAGGGGACAATGATGAAAACCCACTATCGAAAGCGAGAGAACCTGCCATTGAGGCATGCAAGTTCCAAGGTACCAAATAATTTCTAAGTCTTGTTTCCGGATAATGAGTTGGAGTCGATGTAACAAAACTCATCACAGGAGGGCCTTGATGTATCCCCCATCAATGACATGAAATGAGTAATAGATTTTGAAGGTGAAATAGAATATGATATATTTTGAATTGGACACAGGGAAGGCCGACACAATGAGAATGGACAACTGCAGATGACTGACTCAATAGTGGGTTTGGATGAACTTCTCTTGAACATATGAATAACACAACCAAGGACTTGGCAGCACTGACTCAAAGACAAATCAGGATATGACCTCGTAGTAAGTCGAATGAGAGACAAATGGATTTTCCAAATTGGCTTCAAATAATGAATAGATGGTGTCATGTTCAAGAGAGACACTTACTGCCAATAATATGAATACAAAAATACATCCCTTTCCCAAATTTCCCCCCACCATTTCTGGCGAGTACCTATTTATTTTTACGCAAGATTGAGGAGGATAACATATGCTTGTTGATGTAAGCTCATTCTTCAGACGAGTCCCTCAGAGTATGTTTAACAAACCCTACGAAGGAGTGGCTCGGTCCCATTACGGGTCTTTCGAAGTTTGTTTAACGAGTCCAAAGATAGAAAACTCTAGGGTTTTTCATGTTTTGAGAGTCTAAAAAACACTTAAAGAGAACTCTCTCAGTTCCTTTTTCATAAAATAGTTTGACAGGACCGAAAAAGTGATAAACTATTGCCCATCAAACGTTTTGTTCAGATACTTTTACGAGCATGAATAGAACAAGGTTGCTCGGAAATCTTTTCATTTTTATGGAGTGTGAAAAGAGATTAAATGATACTCCTTTGTGTTCGTCATTTTCGTGTTACCATGATGAGTACGAAAATATGAGAAACGTATACTCGGTTACGTTCTCATGTATTTTCGAGTGCGAGAACGAACGAAGACTGAGCTCAATTTTTTTGTAAAAACTTTAAAAAGCAGTCGTACATGCGACGAAAAAATAAAAAACATCCGTGCCCTTTCATGTGGACTTTAAAGTCATTATATCTGCAAAAAGTCACACTCATAGGGATATTAGGCATTAGGTTTGATAAACAAAACAATATAAAAATCAACAAAAAAGGTAAAAAGTAAATAAATGTGGGTAAAAGGGTTTTTACCATATTCATTGTGAAAAACCTAAAAGACCTTTGCCTAAAAAAACCTCATCTTACCTCAAATTTCCTCACTCGATTGTGGGAGACACAGGCGACCATTTGGAAAACCGTCTCTGTCAACAAAGTAAGCTCCTAATCTTCTACCTTTTCCATGGTTTAATTTTTGTTTTCATTGGCAATTTTCAAGGTTTTGAGTTTGTTTTAGGGCCAAAACTTGCGCCCGGGTGTTCTCGCAGGCTAGCCATACGGGACCTGAGAGAATGCATGATTCTCGCAGGCGGCCTCAAAGGCACCTGCAAGAATCTCACACTGTGCTAAAAGGGCACCTACGAGGGCCGAAAAATGAAATTTCACTTTCAAATTTGCTCAATAAAAAATATGCCAAGGTTTGAAATGAGTTGTTGAATCTCTTCTTATGGTTCTTGTGCAGGCATTTGACCATCACGATGTTGGGGTGGCGCGAAAGAGAACATGAGGAAGAATATGCCATTACTTGGAATGACTCAGGTACCGTTGCTACCCTCTGAGACTGTGGGTTCTTGAAATTCTTCTGGATTCCGGGCATGAGGGCCCAAATCAGATTGTTGGAGTACCTGGTTCATATGTGGGATGTGGACTAGCAGTTGTTTCACATGGGAGTCCACACCTTGACCCTAGATATCGAGGATATCTACTTTCTGACAGGGTTATCACAGCGTAGGTACCATGCTAGCTTGACCGGTAGCCGAGGCGGTGGACTCCCTATGAGTGATTATTGTCACTAGTACTGTGTCCCAGAGGCAGAAAGAAGAAAAGGTAAGGTGGCTATTTGGGGGGTCCAAGATTTGACCCTGTGAACCATATTGTTTACTATAGCACGCATGGATGGGAGCGCAGATCCACACATGGCTCTCTAGAGCTACTTCCAATATTCCATAGAGTGCACAGAGCCACGAGTCTTCAATTGGCCGGATGCAGTTCTCCACAGTATGAAGAGGCAGTTGACAAAATGCAGGAAGGGTTACCTGAAGCAGTTCCGGTACAGATCACTTTCGGTGTCCTTCTTTCTTGAGAGGGTTCCATTATTGATATTATAGGTTGAGTTAGGTTTACCAGCCTCATGGGATCCGAGGATGTTGAGGTGGTGAAAGCTCATGGCCCAACATGTAGCTGGGCCTATCATCAAATACAACGATTCATTCTTTGATTGGTTGCGGCCATAGATGTTGATAGTTGATGACATGCCTACATCGAATTGGACTTCCGAGGGGATCCGTATTTACCCCTAACTGAGGATGCTCAGTGGGGTGACCTAGGTAATAAGTACACATTTTTTTCTTTTAAATGTTTTTGTGATTTTTATCATATAATTTTTTTTTATGTTTGTCCAAGAACTGATCAAAAATCTCTTTTTGATGACACAGATGTGGGGCCATACCGACCTCCAGGCACATCTCCTATTCAACGATGAGGAGAGGCATCTCCAGTGGCGTGATGGGATGATTAAGACTATGAGGTAGTGGAGCAAAACTTGGAGGGGTTGACTGCTGACATTCCAGACATGACTATCGGAGAGATCCCTCGACGTTATTAGCGTCATACTGTGGGCATGTCAGAGTCTATTGGCCGACTGTTTTTTAGGGTTTCCTGGGAAGTCGTGTGTTATTGTGAGTGTCACCCATGATGCTACTTTGTAGAAGCTATGAGCTTTAGATTTTGAAATTTTGGTCCTTGGACAAAAACTTTTTGTAAAAACTTTTGATCGTTATATACATATATACGGCTTCTATCGGCTTATCTTGTGTTGTGTGATACATGTGATGTGATTGGTTTATAAATGGCCCAAATTTCTGTCTAATACATAGTTAGCTAATGCATCAGTTAATGTATTTAGACATCTAGGAATGTGCTGATACTCAATATAATCAAAATAACGTTCCAAGAGGCGAATTCGTAAATATACTTGTAATAAAGTAGGACTTCGAATAGCATAGACATTACTTAACTATAGTACTACTAGGTGCGAATTGAGTCATATGACCAAGTGACAAATACCGAGTGAAATAGCATCAATCAACAATTCGATAATGATTCTATACTCTGCAAGATTGTTGGTCACATAACTAAGACACACACCTCGTAGAGTGATAAGTTCATTTGTAGGGGCGTAAATTGCCCAAGCAGTAGAAGCAAGGTTCTGAGTACTATGGATAACGCCATAAGCGAAGCCAATGTAGGGTAGCAAAGACTCCGACATCTGGAAACCAAACACAACACAACATAAGGGCAGAGACCAGATAACGAAAATCATACTATAGTAACACATAAGAAGTATGATACAATAAAATAGAAGTACTCATGCATGGGTGATCTTAGGCATAGTACTTCTTTAAGTACAACCCATTTATGGGTTCACTCAAAGGGATACCATCGTAATCTACTAAATCGTAAGCTCCTTTCTCCAAAACTCGTCTAACGATGTAAGGACCTCGCCACATAGCTTCAAATTTTCCATCTTCTAGCATATCCTGATCTTGTTCGTAAAGGAGAACCAGGTCCCCTTCGGAGAAAATGTGAGGCTTGACATGTTTGTCATAGTGGGATTTGACCCGTTTCTTCTGGGCTTCTATGACTATGGTGGCGTCGCGTCGAGTTTCGTCTAATTCCATGAGATACAACAGACGTTCTTATTCGACAAAAGTGTTTGGTAGTAGTTCGACAACTAGTTTTAGGGAGGGTATCTCACATTCAATTGGAAGGATGGCTTCTAGACCATAGACTAACTAGAATGGTGTAAACCCAGTAGCAGACTTAACGAATCTCTGGTAAGCCCAAAATGTTGAAAACAACATCGTGTGCCAACTCATTTTGTGAATCCCTATCATTCGTCGAAGCATGGTTATGAGTACTTTGTTAATTGCTTCGACTTGGCTGTTGTCTTGTGGGTAATAAGGTGTTGAGTTTTCATGGTGAAGACCCAACTTTTTAGTGAGTTTGGACATCATGAAGTTTCTAAAGTGGCTACCATGATCAGTGACGATAGCCTGAGGAACACCAAAATGAGCAATGATGTGATTGAATATGAATAATGCTTCAGTATTTCTGGTGTTGTCAAATGTCGGCATCGCCTCGGTCCATTTCATAAAATAGTCTACGGTTACAATAATGTATCCATGCCCCCCGGCCGAGTGAGGGTGACATGTCATGAAATCAATACCCCATTTCGAAAAAGGACCGGTAGAGACCACAAGGTGAAGAGGAGTGGGATGTGATCATATTTTATGGTTGTAGGTCTGGCAAGCATGGCATTTTTGGATGACAATTATACAATCGTTAAATAAAGAGGGCCAAAAATACCAATCTCACAAGATCTTTTGGGCAATAGCATACCCAGACATATGACCACCATAGGCTCCATAATGGAAGTCATTTAGGGCTTTCTCGGTTTCGTCAAATGTGAGTCAGCGTAAAAAAACTAAGTCAATCCCACGATGATAAAGAGTATCACTGAGGATAATATACTGACGGGCTTGGTAGCATATTAAATGGCGGTCAGTACTAGACAAACTGGGTTGGAAATTATGGGTTTGGAGATAGATGATGATATCTCTATACCAAATATCATTGGAACTAATCAGGAAAAGGGATTCATCAGGTAATGAATCGGTTACTACATTTTCTGTCTCAGAATAGGGAAAGTCGCATATCAACTTGGAAAAAACTAAGGATTTATTGGACTTAGCGCGTTTGAATTCTAAGTCAAACTCCTGGAGTATCATGATCCATTTGAAGTATTTTCCCCCTAGCAGTTGATGTGTGAGAATGTGCTGCATAGGGTTGCAGTTAGAAATTACCGTAGTCTTGCGAGAGAGGATATAGTGTCGGAAACGTTGAACTGCTTGGACAGCTTCCAAGGCCAGTTTTTCGACATGTAAATACTTGGTTTTGGTAGGCGTTAGACTTCGACTCAAGTAATAGATGACATGTTCATGATGAGAATCATCCTCCTGGATGAGAACCATAACGATGGTGTAATCTGAGGCTGCGAGGTAGAGGAAATAATCATGGTTGTAATCTTGTGGGAAGAGGAGCAGAGTACGTGTCAGGGACAGTTTCAAAGATTTGAAGGATTTGTTAGCGATGGTATCCCAGATGAACTCAGACCCCTTTTTGAGTAGTCGTGTAAATCCAAGAGTTAGCTCGGCATAGTTCGGGATGAAATGATGAAGAAAGTTTGCTTTCCCTTGCAAACTTTGTAACTGGCGAAGCGAAGAAGGAGGAGGGAGATTGAGAATCACCTCAACCTTTAAAGGATCTACCCTGATCCCTTGATGTGAAACAATAAAGCCTAGAAGTCGGCCAGATTCTACACAGAAAATGCATTTGTGAGGATTCAAGCGTATATGGTAAAACCGACATCGGAGGAAAATGGCTCGGAGGTGTATTCGATGATCGACACTGTGCATGGAATGAGTGGGTAAGTCATCCAGATAGGGTTGCACGATGTTCTTGATATCATGGAAGGCATAAGACATAGCGTGACGTAAAGTTGAGTCAACGTTTTTTAGACTGAAAGAAAGTTTTCGATAAGCAAAAGTGCCCCAAGGTCAAATAAAAGTGGTTTTGTGTGGATCCTCAAGAACAATATTGATTTGATTATATCCGGAGAAACCATCCATTAGAGAGAATATTTCACTTCCGACACAATCATCGACAATCTGGTCGACGAAGGGGGTGGGAAAGTTGTCTTTAGTACATGCTTTGTTAATATCCCTATATTCAATGCACACGCGGATTGTGCCTTGTTTCTTGTCGATCGTGACAATATTGGAAACCCAGTTAGTGAGAGCCACCGGGTAAATAAAGCCGACTTTGAGAAGTTTATCGACTTCAATCTTGATAGTGGCTGCTTTGCGTGGGTGGACCAGACGAAGGTGTTATCGGACTGATTTAGCGTCTGGGTATGTCTTGATCTCATATGTCACTATGTCGGGGTCAATACCTAGCATTTCTTCATAGCTCCAAGCGAAGACGTCATGAAATTCTTTGAAAAGTAACTTGTAGGTGACGATTTTTTTAGGGGAACACAAAGATCCGATATGCACATTTTCAACAATTATAGGTTTTATGGCTATGTCGAGGGGAATGGTGGGTGAGATATTGCTTAATTTCCCTTCGGAAAACACATCGTGTGTAGACTCGGGAATGGTGCAAATGACGAAAATGGTCGACGGGGTCAAGATCCATTGGTATCTCTCGATGGTGTGTTGTTCCAGGAAGAGGATGGAACGATGATATCCATCGTCCCAGGGGGTATCTTCCATAACAGACATAATCATCTTGTCCGTGGGAAAAAATATGCAGAATTGATCTAGAGATAAATCACCAAGAGAGGGGGTAGAAGGAGTTGCCGATTGAATGGCCTGATAGGCGGATTCGAACGAGCTCAACGACATTTCTTCACCGTAATGAAGATGATCGTTGGGGTTGTGTACCATCCATGGGTCGTGAGATGTAGGGGTTCCATGAATAGAGGTGGAGATCATGTTGATTGAAGTGACAGACGGATGTGGAACATCGGGTGGTGAGATGGGGAAGGTACCCATTAACGAGGAGTCTTTAAGAAGACCCAGACTGACGTTCTCATATCTAGGGGGGGTTTTGAAATGAACGGTACGTTGCCAGTACATGCATCCAAGTTAAATAAGGATAATTGGTCGACGGTAATTACCTTTCCTTGATGTGGGAAAAGTACAACACAAAAAAGAATTGACAGAACTACGTGCATGGAATCAATCCAGCTACGCCCAAGTAGAAGGCTGTAATTGAGAGGAGCGTCAAAGAATTCTACTTCAACTTGGACCGTTTTGCCTTCTAACGTAATTGGCAACGAAGGGAGGACACCGTAAGGCTTAAAATTGGATCCATTAAAGGCTTTGAGTGTGTTGTGGGATTCAGTCAAAGGAGGAGAGTCGATGACTTTCCAGCAGGTAATAGACATGACACACGTTGAGGCACCCTCGTCGATAACAGTTCTACAAATGTTTTTTTCGGAGACAATGACTTTTACTTGGAATGTGAGTTGAGGGGGCAACCTTGGAATGTGATATTCCAAGTCAAAAATTATTAAATTCGTATCCGTAGGGTCGATTCCACCGATAGATTTCAATAGTGCCTTATGTTTTATAGGACAACTTTGAAGGACTTTGAGGGTTGACATCGTGGATGGTGCTTGGGACAGATCTTCAACAATACTATAGTTCTGGGCAACATGAGCATGAGGATTGAAAGCTGATTTTCGAATGACGCCCTTTGGAGGAGGGTGAAGGACTGTGTCAAGGCTCGGTCATTCGAGATGAAGAGGATAATTGGTAGGTGGAGTCGTGGGAGATGGTTGGACCAATGAAGGAGGTATAGAATCAACCTTCTCTTTAGAGGAGGAATAATCTTTGGCTCGAGTGGTAAGTGTGATGTCATTTTTCTTTGAATCTCCTCTACACATTAGGACATAGGATGTATTGGAGGGGAGGGTTGTTCATGAATGAACAATTGGGCTTGTTGTTGAGAAGGGAAGGGTTGTGAAAATACGGTCAGAGTTGGTGGTTTTGTGGTCCCTTGAAGGAACTTAGTAACCTTAGCTCGTCGTGGACAATCCTTAGTGTAGTGATCATCACCACAGATAAGACAAGGGTATCGGGGTTTGCGCTTATCCCTATCGTCAACAGGTGGTGTTTTGGTTCTCTCTGTTTGTGAATTATTTTTTTCCTCCTTATTCTTACCCTTTCCCTTTCTTGATTTGTTTTTACCAGCGAGGGTAGATTGAACAACATTTACCTCAGAAGTCTTGCCGGTGGGAGGGGTAGGAGACGAAGCATTTTGAACATTAGAAGAAATGGGTTTGGGGTTGTTATTGGAGGTTTGCGGTTGTGCATGCAAAGTGCCAATCACACCGTTGGTCGCATGAGAGGCAACAGGAGTAGTTGAAGTGGCAGAAGTAGAAGGACGAGGCACATCAGGGAGTAAGTTGTAAAGAGTACCCATTTGTGAGTAAACGAGGTCAAGGTATTGAGCATGACTAATGGCCTATTCTTCTATGAAAACTCCACCCATGGTGATGTCATGACTAATTTCGTTCACAAATGATTTCGTGAACCATTATGTCGGCAACTGATGGGGAAGTTCAAGTTTGATGAGTCATCGTCTCCGTTGCCATTCATGAATGTGATCAGAGATATGAGTGGCTTTGGTTTGTTTGATAGAACTCAAAATCTTGGTCCTTGTTTCATAGTGGATCGGTAACTAGTAGTGGGTGAGGAAAGCCATAGCGAGGGTGTTGAAGTCGACGAAGAAACCTCGTGGTAATTCTATATACCACTTTACGGCAGAACCCATGAGAGTTCTTTGAAAAAGGTGTAAATGAATCGAGTCATCCATCAAGGAGTTGGATGAGAAAAAAAAGGTGAAAAGTCATGATGTGATTGTTCAGGTCCTCTCCCAGTTTGCCATTGAATTTAGGGATGTCATATGGTATTTTGGATGGAATGGTTGGCCATTGGGGAGAGTGACAGATTAGATCATTTAAAATCCTCGACAGATCCGGGAGGTCCAGGGTGGCTAAGAAAGGTAATTGTCTGTTCACATGTGAGTACTGGTGACTTTGGGGAGGGATTCCCGTCAACAAACTAGTGGGACCATAAGTAGTCTGCATATAATGTGAGGATCCGGGCAGATTCGGTGGTTGTTGTGGATGCAAGTAACTCATAGGGTTGTACCCTTGAATGGGGGCATGGGGTTGAGTAGTCGAGACCCAAATAGGATTATACATACTTGGATAGGGTTGGCGTGTACCAGGGTGTATGACGGAGCTAGCTGGAAGTTGTTGCCCCCCAGTCGATTGAGGATTATGTTCGATCAGATGGTTCCAATACTGGTCCAGGGATGGAGGTATGTTTTGTCCATAGGGTGGGGTCGGTGGGGGTTTTCCTCCAATCAAGGGTTGTGTTCCAATCAGGGGTTGTGTTCCAATTGGGATTTGCCCTGCAAGGGGGGGTTGAGTTGGGCCTCCTTGGTGAAATTGTCCACCAACAGGAATCTAGAAATTTGGTGTGAAAAACAGAATGGTGCCACTAGGATCAGTGCCTCCGATAGAGGATGGAAAATTTCCTCTAAAAGGGGGTGGAGGAAGTGTCGGATTGAAACTAGGAGGAGAGTACCTAGAAGGAGTGGGACCACCAGGAGTTCCAGATGTGATTTGCGTAGGAGCGGGGATAGAGGCATTCAACGCACAGTATCCGGGTGGAAGTGTCGAGGTGACTCTGGGCAAAAGTAGTGTGCCAATGGGGGCTTAGCTAGCCGCAGTAATCCCAGTGTGAAGACTCGTAGTATCTGTGTAATGGACCATTTGTAAAGGGATATTCATGACGACTCGCGGGGCTTCTTTACCAGGAAAATAATAAGCAGTAGTAAATGGTACTGCGTCTATATTAGATGTTTTGAGTAGCTCAAGTGAGACAGTGATATCAATGCCTACTCCTGAGACAAAGAGTTCCTGTCTAAAAATGTCGGTAGCCCAAAAAGGATCTTGACCCTCAGGTCCTAGGAAAGGTCCATTTAGTGATCCAAAAGACTGAACAACTAGTTCTCTAGAAGAATTCACTCGCATAATATGTCTCTTGGAGTCGGGGTGAATTCGAAATTCCTCTCGAGAATTGGAAATTTGGAATCGTTCTAGAGAGTCAGTTATTTCCACTTGTGGAGTGGTGACGTCTTGGACTTCACTCTGTTGAGGAGAGCCCTCCGGTGAGTTGGTAGGCAAGGGTTGAGAACCTTCCAAATTTTCTGGGGGTAAGCCTTGCATTCTATGTGAATGATGTGGAGGGTCAATTGTGAACGAGTTAAAAACTTACGAAGAAAATCCTATGGTCAACTTGGGTAAACAAATAGCATGCGCTAGTAAAAAAAATCTAGGAAGCAAAACCAAGCAAACAAGACCTTCTAATTATGAAGTCACTAGTTGGTGATGAAATCCAACGTTTGAATTACGAGACAAGAAGGGGCTAGGCTAGGGTGGAAAATTTACGTTGATGACCTGCTTAACGGACTTACACCCTGGTGCAAGCTCCCACACATAATCGTGGGTATACCCTCCAAGGAGCCTGAGTGAGTTTGTCCAACGTTGATTCCAGGTACCGTGAAGACTTGCACCTTCACAGTCACCTTGTGTAAGACCCTAAGAATATAGACCACTAAGGTTACCACCAACAACAATAAAGCCTGAGGGAATAGTTGACAGTCTGATCCACACGCAAGGGTAGGGTATCTAGCTCGAAATCAGCTTGAGAGGATTCCACTCATCATTGTGGGTATACCTTCAAGTGACCCCCGTAATACATGCAATCTCTACACCGATATCAACAAAGCATGGTGAGTAACTCTATCAATATCAATGCGACCTTGGGTTTGACCCTTGTGTGAGAAGGGCTTCCCAGGACAAAATGTTGCAAATGGGATTTCACACTCCTTGCCACAAGATGCTATAGTGTGTTTTGTGCTTTGGAGAGTGTATCTCTCTGCCTATTCCAAAGCTCTAGCCTAGCTAATGTTGGTGTAATAGAGTCCTAAAAAAGAGTTACTAGTTAAATTTTAAACTTTCTGCGATATTATTAAAGGCTGTTGTTACTCAAATGAGACGAAAATGAAACTGATGTTGTGTGAGACTCTGACCCAACAATGCATAGATAGGAATGAAAGATATCAATTTTTGTTCAATGAATCCTATTTACAGGAGGGAATGATGAGTTTTCTAGAACAACTTGAACTGCGATATATGATCTTCTTTGAAATGAAATATCAATGAATCATGAACAATGCCAATTCTCTATTTGTTCTATTTCAATAATTGAATGCCAATAAAAAATAAAAAATTGTTTTTTTCAAAAAGAAAAATGTTTTTTAAATTTTCAATAGAAACCACACAACAGTGGTGGAACTAAGAAAAACTAGCAACTAATGAAAAGCAATATACAACAAAAACCCAAACCAATCTTTCAATGAAGACAAAATAGGAAGCAGACAAGACTAGTCTTTCCAAATGCATGAGGGCAACAATTTTCGAAGTAATGAGCAATTGAGAAAGACAATTAATCCCAACTTTTAAACCGATCACTGGCTCCCAACCAAACAAGCAGTCAGATTTCAGGACCAGAGATTATATCCTTGTTAAGAAAAGGTCAAGAGATAACAGTTGAGAAAAAATGAACAAGAAGAGATTTTGATTTCCGAAGACTAATCATTCACAAAATCCAAAGTCAAGAAACAATCAATTAGTGGCCCAAGAAGTTCTCTTCAGACACACATACAAATCTGGGCATCTGAGCATACAAAAGACCTTAATCCCAAAATTTTGCAAATGGGTTCGCAGGCAGGCAGTGGTGTACAGTGCGAGAATGAAGCATTCTCACAGGCTAGTCACAAGCAGAGTGCGAGAGGTTCACACTGGACTGAACATCAGGGTGCAAACTCTAGGAGTTCTCGTAGGCTACATAAGGGTTCAATGTGAGAATGTCTTAAACTAAGAAAAATGTGGGAAAAAGACAAAATTTTTGAAGGAACCTCTGGACCAAGAGAGTCTGTCAAGGTCTCCTCAAGACTCAGAGATTGATAGAAATAAAAAATGGTAAGGTAAGAGCAAATGGCCAAGGAAAAATACCAAAAACCACTAAAAAATGGGTTGCATCCCCAGTGGAGTCACCAATTTTTTTATCGGACTAATTGGTAGGTGTGGACACTAATAGATCTCCCTAGATCCACCTAGACATAGAACAAAACGGGACAGGACACGACTCTTTCCCTAAGTTATAATCATTGAATCTGCTAATAGGGAGGAATAAGTGACATACCTTTATATCGCTTCCTTAGGTCTTTGTTGCTCCCGCTTCACTCCAGTGCTCTCGTGAGGTCAAGTCCAAGACAACACAAACCAACCAAAGTGAAGATAGAAAAATATATTCAACGTCAACTTATGCATATGATCAATGAATTACACAATAAAGTAAAAGTGACTTTATGGGAAAGGGACATGCCGTTTTATCCTATTAATTGAAAGTAGAAGATACAACCTGATCACCTTGATGTCACAAGCTTCCTTTCAGTGACCCTTGGTTCCAACACACACACTTTCTCTGTACTTGCACGAAGAATATCCAATTCCTCTTGATAGACCAAATAGAGCCTTCAAGCTTCTGTCAAAGAAGGGTTCTTCACACAATTCTTTCACCAATTCTTCATTCAATCTTGCTTAACCTTTTCCATGAGAAACCTTTCAATATATAGGAGAACCAGAGATGGTTACATGGATGAGGATGATCCCATCAAATCTGAGAAGTCAGTAAAATGACAACCATACGAATGCCAACTCATTTTCTAGAAGATTCCCTTCTAGAACCCTTGAGACCTCTTCTCCTTTCCAAGCTTAAAAACAAGTTCGCACCCTGTGTATTTAGAAAACTGTGAGAAGTTCACACCCTAAGTGTAGGTGGCCTGCGAGAATGAGGGATTCTCACACCCTAGGCCATAGGTAGCCTACGAACTCACTTTAAAAATATGTTTTTGAGAGGAGACAAGGGCCACTTTTCTCAGGCAAAAAGTCCTTTTTGGGAGCTTGAATACACCATTGTTATTGACATGACATATGTACATCTTATTAGTTATTATGATGATTGATTATTATTGTTGACATTATTTTTTTATTATGCAAGATGACTATAGCTTGCCGACCAAAATCACATGTGGAGTAGAGGGGTCATACTCGAAAACCATAAACCTTAAGTGAGAGGTGTGGACAGTAGCCCTGCCACAGCCTACTAGCACTCCCACCGTGGCTCAAACTGTAGGTTAACGATTACCTCGTTCGTGAAGACCCATGATGTCGTGAGAGAAGACTGGGACAGTCTCTCATGATAATTCTAAGGGGTATGCAATAAGGCAGAGGACTTATTCCTTAGTGGCCCTTAGTCTCCCACAAGATCACCTGGAGGAGTATTGACTCCAGGGGTTTTTGATGTCTACCAAGTTAGTCAAGAGGTGAGTGGCACCCTTGGAGCACATAGTGCATCCTGAAGGGCACGTCGCACAAGAAAAACTGAAAGAGGCGAGTGGCACCCTTGGATCATGTAGTGCATCCTGAAGGCAACATTGCACAAGGGAAACAGAATGAGGCGAGTGGCACCCTTAGAGCACCTAGTGCATCCTGAAGGGTATGTCACATTGTTAACTAATAATTGAATAAACCTAGATGGCCTTAGAACAAATGATGTGATAAGTAAGATTTAAAAACAATTTCCCTAATAAAAATGTCGCCCAACCTAGGAAATTAAAATCTAGGTCTAAGTGATACTTGTGGTAATAATAATAATAATAATAATAATCATTAAACATTTGATGAGAAGGGGGTACAAAATTCTATTAATTTATTAAAATCAAATTACTTTGGGGGATTAATTTTTTTTTTTTTAAAAGGGGAAAGGAATGTTTTTCTACATATGCTAATTAAATTTTATTAATTAAAAAGAGAAACAAGTTGTTTATCTACACTTGCTAATTTGAGTTTTATATAAAAAGGGAAATGAGGGAAACTTAAAAGAAATAGGAAACTAAGGGAAAAAGGGGAAACATAAAGAAAAAAAGGAAAGATAAGGAAAAAGAAGAATGACTAACTTAGTGAGGAATCTTGCCTTTTAGAACTTTCTAAATATGAACACAACTAGGAATTTAGTAAGGGCATAAGTCATTTAAAATGTGTAAGGGAATATGGGGACACCAAGGAGTGATTTTAGGAATTCTTTTAGGTGAGTGAAGGAAATAGGAATAAATAATTAATTAATGAAATTAATTTATGGTACAACTAGGGGGATGGGTGACATGTGTAAGGGGGAGGTTTTTCTAAATTAAATTAATGAAAAATAATTTAAATGAGAATTTGGGAAAGAAAACACTTAGAAACTCTATAAAAATGATGGAACAGGAGGAGTATGGATCGAATCTTTGATGCGTAATGTTACACTGTAGAATTTTTGCCTTGACTGACTTATCTTGTGGGAGTTGGGATACTGAACTTGGGTAACGAGTGGTAGCTAGACCTTGCGAGGTGAGATAGTTGCTAGTTGTTCTTTGGTTTAGTGTGTGTGGACCATTTGCAGCTCCGGGGGCTCAAGGGGAAGAAGAGTACCCCTAGCATTGGCTGGGAGGTACCGATGAAGTCTCATCAGTCGAAAAGAAGGAGCTAAATGGAGTGCACGTGGGACAACAACTTAGAGCTGTCACCCTAGGATACGGTACACATGCGTTTATTTGAATGGTAGATTATTATATTTCTTGCGTTTTCAGTACTGTAATTATATTTTGTAAGGAAATGTGTTTTACTCAGCGTTTTTAATTGAGAACCTTAAGTCATCATAGCTTTACGCTCATTGTCTTGAATTGATTTCCTTGGCAACCCACTCTCTTATTGATATGATTGTTCTATTTTGTTTTACTGATCATTGTGATTAGATTGCGCTTTATCTTCCACCCTTATCCCTAGGTCATCAGTCCATGCCTGAGAAGTTGGCTATGAGCCGAATTGACGGTCGTCACTTCAGTGCATAGTGACCTATAGATTCTAAGCCCCTACTTTTCTACACATGGATGATGAGCGAAGGATAGTTTTTCCCAGTTGTTCACCCCTTTATTATATCTGTGTTTGATCTCTTCGTTGCATTGGGCTCTGCATTTTATAACACCTCTTTGTTTTATTTTATTTGATGGAAAATATCCTTTGTGTTTCAATACATTCCACTGCGAGTTTCCCTCTGCAATTTAATATATTATGAAGGAAAATTTACCTTACGTTTTAACACATCTGGCCTGCGATTTTCCTCTACAAATTATTACTTTTTAATGGAAAATTTTACCGTGTGACTTTACCCTTGGTTTATACATTATAAACTGCTAATTTACCCTTCATTGGACAACATTTATTTTTATATCTTATGACTAAGTTTGAATCTTCATGACAACATTTTTCCTTACCTTTTATTGATTGCGATTTCTTGATGTTAAACTCAGTGAAATTTTGGTTGGTAAAACTCAGCAAATTTTATTGAGGAAACCCAACGAAATTGATGTTAAACTCAGAGAAATTTTGGTTGGTAAAACTCAAAAAGTTTTATTGATGAAACCCAACGAATGTGATTTTAAACTCAGTGAAATTTTGATGGTAAAACTTAGAAATTGTTATTGATGAAACCCAGGGAACTTGATGTTAAATTCAATGAAATTTTTGTTGGTAAAACTCAAAATTTTTTATTGAGGAAACCCAATGAACTTGATGTTAAACTCAACAAAATTTTGGTTGGTAAAACTCAACAATTTTTATTGGTGAAACCCAGCGAATGTGATGTTAAACTCAATGAAATTTGGATGGTAAAACTCAATTTTTTTTATTGATGAAACCCAATTAACTTGATGTTAAACTCAATGAAATATTTGATGGCAATACCCTTTGAGTTTCAACACTTTCAACCACGACATTTTCTCTGTGTTCTATTATATTTGATAGAAAATTTTACCATGCATTTTTAATTGGCCAAACACAGCTCACTTACACCCGTTCAATTGCCTGGTAGCATTTTAGACTTCCCCAACCACACATGACCCTGCCAGTGACTTCATTATTGTTACATCGACGTTTTGTTTTAACATTAATTGACAGTGGATGGATGCTATCAATGGCTGCGTTAATATCCGATTTCATTTTTATATGCCTGTGTTTTTATTTATTTAACTGCATTCCCATTTAAATGTATCCTAGCCCCTAATTGGCTATCACCGTAATGTAATCACAGTCATTTTGCTATCCCAGTGATATTGTGATTTTATGTTGCTATCATCGTAATGCAATTAATAATTGATGGTTATTGATAGGATAGCACGTGTCATAGAGATATAGTTCGTATGTCATAGTAGATGCATTGATTTTAGGATAGCGATATAATGTGTAGCATTATCCTACTCTACGATATAATAATGATAGCCAATAATAGTCTTTCGATAGTTGGTTAGTGAATTATTACTCTGCAGTGATTTCACACACATCCTTACCACATTCCACTCAGCCTTGTCATAAATCACCCATGGATATCACCATTGCCCTCAGTTTTAGCGACATCGTTGGATGTATTATGTGTGTCGGAGATTTGTAATTTTAGAAACAACGTTTTACATGTATTGGTAACTGTGTTTTATGACAGGTTTAATATGATGATAGTAAATGTTGTTACTTAGCAATTATAATGTTTAAGGACAACATTGACAGTAATCTTAATTTTTGATAGCATTGATTGTATTACAACATTGACCGTTGTCATAATTAAATTGATAACCCTTTTTATATGGGTTATGTATAATAATAGTCGACAATTATATAGTGTATAATTAACAACATTATTATCATTCCCGTGGCGATTTAATATTGAATGTCTTATACCCAGCAAGCTCGTAGTGAATTGATTACACAAAGATACTTACTGCTAATTTAAAATATAATTGAAGGACAACATGTTTATCAAATGGAATAAAGAACGACAACCAAATGGCATTTAATAGACAACATTTTATACATTAATATTGTTAATATTGTTAGACAACATGTTGTAATTAATATTGTTGATAGTGTTATAATTATAGTGTTATATATGGATATTGTTAATAGTGTTATATTAATAGCGTTATATATTAATATTGTTAATATTGTTATGTATTGTTAAATTGTTAATTTAGATTTGTATTCATTGATTAATTAGGACTTGTTAAATTAGACAACAAGTCAATTATTATATAAGCAACATAGATCAGTAGTCACTTAATTTAATGGATAGTGGGTAATTGTTAATCAGTGTTTCTTGATGTTGTTCAGTGCCTAACTCAGTTCACCTTATGATAACATTTATGACCAGAGTAGCTTGGTAACAGTTCACTCCTTCGCACTTAGACATCTTGCTTATTAGTTAATGATTTGGTTGTTGGTGGAGTCGTGTAATAGCTTACGCATTTCCTTTTGAATGTCGTCATCTTGCGTCTTGTCGACCTGTTGCTTGGGGTGTGGGTGTAGTCTTCTTGTCAATATTTTAGCTCTTAGCGCGTTGGATTTATCTGAAATCCTTGGTCCAGATAGGTTATGGTGCACCAGGGTTATTGTCGCACCTATCACCTGTGGACGACATGATTCCTAATGAGGGGATCATGGCATGCCCTATTGGATAGAGGCAAATGATAACTTGGCCAGAGTCCGTGCTTCTCATTATGGGTGTTGCTTTATCGTTGTAAGTTCATTGTTGGAGATTGGGTTGTAACGCCTTCATGCATTTGGTTTGTCATGCCTTAGAGGTTCTACTGACTAGTGTTCAATACCTTTATGTCAGGATTGTGGATGTTGTCCTTAGTTTGTAAGCGTCATCAGGTTGTGTGTCCGGCTTGGATTCGTTCCTATCTTTTTGATTTATGCATGTTTCGCCTAGTTAATCATTGTGCTAGTGTGTTGAGTAGTTGTTGTATGTTCCCTTATTTATGTGCTTGTGTTATTGGGTAAATCAGTAGATGTGGACATGAACTAATCCCCCTAGATCCACCTGAATCTAGAACAAAGCACAACAAGACATGGCTCTTTCCCTAGGCTCTAATCATCGAATTTACTACAGAACAAAATATGAGAGACATGCCTTTAAGTGTTGCTTCCTTATGTATTTGTTGTTCCTATTTCTCTCCGGTACTCTTGTGATATTGATCCTGTAGTGAGACACAAACCAACCAAAGTGAAAGAAGTAGAAGTATATGTTATCTCCCAAAATGAATCATTCACTTAGTTTCATTTTGTAGGTGATAGCATGGTCATCTGTAGGTTTCTCTATTTGTTTTTAATTTCTTCTAGTGTCAAAACTTAGGTTTTAAATTCATGCCTTAGAAATAAGTTGATCCATAAAGGTTGTTTCTATAAAATTTCATGAAAAGACTTTCAATAGCTAACGCATGTTGCAAGGTTGATGTTAGCTGGTGAAAGTGATGAGTTTCAACGGTTAAGGAGTACTTTCCCGTAGACAGTTAGCTGGTGAAAGAACGAAACACGTGTTTTTCTTCCACGAGTTTAGAAATAAAAAAGAATACACGCTCGACACATGTCACATAATCATTATGAGGTGTTGCTGAAAGAAAATGATGATGATGATTCTGTTATGCACATCTAAATCAGATATTATGGCGGATCGTGTTCGTGAATGCATGCTTCAACAATGATGGTGTTGGAGATGACGAATTCACATTCATCATCACAGGTAAAGGTGGAGTACTAATCAGCTGGCAACATCAAATCGACACTTCACATTTTGAACACGCACTATTCACAGGCAATATGTTATGGTTCCATATTTGAATTAGCAACACTGAGAGTTTTCACCAGTGCCAAACCCTGGTTCAATCAGGAAACTACCATGACATTGTTTGCAAATTGTTTGAGTTTCGAGTTACAAATGGCAAGGAAATGAAGCGGTTTATTACTGAGGAAATAATTGGACATCATGTCTTTTTTACAATCACATCCAGATGTGCAAAAACATTTCTTAGATGCAGGCTGTATGGGTTATGTTGAAAGGTTACAGAATGGTTGCCACCAAACAACAGCTGAAGCGTTTTCTAAATCATATGATGGAAACAAAGCCAGTGTGGGTTCTTTAGAAATGATAGTTGATGAAGCCGCCATTTCCACAACAACCATCTTACCTAGATCAGACCAGAGCTGGTTTAAGACAACAACAACCAAGAATCTGAATTTCAGAGCATACCTTAAGGAAAAATTCATAAATATCACCTGGAAGAAAAGCATGCCAGTTTCTCATCTGGAGGATAAATGGCAAGACCTGTTCAAAGGCATTCAACTCTATATAACCTCAGAAGGCAGGTATGATAAGATGATGCTATATCATTTCAAACTCTTAGATCATTTCACGGGGAAGACTCTCCTAAATTTACCTTTCTTCTTTCATAAAATCCTAACCAAAGTATGTAAAATGATTCGGGCTAAACCTCTAAGTATGAAAAACACTCTTTGTCATTTTGGCTTGATTAAATTGATAATCCTAGAAGAACTAAGACAAAGGAAGGAATTGGCAACATTTTGTTTTTTGGGAAGGCTTTGAGACCCAAACTCAGCCCATGAATGAGCAGAAGAAAGTTGGGAAAAATAAATTAACTCGTCAGAGAAGCTCGAGGAGGAGGAGAGCTCTTCCAGGACCACCAAAGGATAGGATTTCCGGCATAAAGTCTCAAAGAGAAAAGAAAAAAATAGATTTTGAAACCACTTCAGAGAAACTTACAGTAAAGAAGACAAATATTCTTAATCTACCATACACAGACTCAGAAACAGAGCCAGAGCAAGAAGATGAAAGTCCAGCCATTAAAATCCTTGAACACTCCATGGAATTTGCACAAGACTATGAGACTTTTATTCCCATTGATGAAGGTGAAACATCAAAGAGAGAAAATTCAAATAAATCACAAAAAATTAAGCAACTAAAGGAAGTGATTGCTCAACAGGAGGTTTTGGAAAGAGTAATCAAGGCAAGATACAAATCTCTGTTTGACAATTTCGTAGAGACAAATGCAACATTTGAAAAGTTGGCTTGTGAGAGTGTCAAAGACAAAAAGAGAAAGAAAAAAATCACCAAGGACTATAACAGTTTATGGTGGTTAGCAAAATGCCTTAAGAGGAAAATTAAGAAATTGAAGCAGAAGCATAAGTCGCATCCAGATCTACAGGTACTAGCCCAGGTTGTTGTGAATATGTAGGGAGATAAATCAAAGACACACTAAGTTTTTGATAAAACAACAGTTTTGGGGGTGGAAGTTTTCTTTTTGGCCAAGACAAAACTTTCACCAGTGCAAAGGTTAAATTTACAACCAGTTAGTTGGTGAAAGGCATAGTTTTCACTAGCTAACCAACAGATCATAAGGCAAATTAGCTAGTGAAAGCACAAAAAGAATTTTTTGAAAGCTAAGCTGGAGCAAGGAAATTTTCAAGTATTTAAAGGGGTTTAAGAGCATCAAAGGATTAACCACTTAATCAAGAAACACTCAGCATCAGAGATTCGTGGATATTTTGAAGACCAAATGCTAAATTGGTCACCTAAAGTTTCGATTATGGTTAACTAAAGGAGTCCAGCTATAGAAGATAGGTGACTTTATCTTTCCACGACACAACAGAGTCCTAAAGATGATGAAGTACAGATGTTAAGATTGACATAGAAGACAGTTCGAGTTCTAGGAACTAGTCTTTGTTTATCAATTGCATTTAGTTAGTTTTATTGTCTATTTTTAGATACAGATCCAAGTTTTCAGGATCTTAAAAACCGATTGTAAAAGGCTATAAAGGCCGATCTTTTCTAAGAGATAAGGGTTCAAACTGGGAATACATTTTGGCTACTGTATAGACTCTTATTGGATAATAGAATTAGAGTCTCCTTTTTCTTTCAATATCAGAAATGTTCATGCATCTTGTTTCTGTACTTTATTTCAGTTTATCTTAGCTTTTAAAGATTGTCATCTCTTTATTAGGCTCATAGACTTGAAGTGAAGGATTTCTTACTACCTTGCATTAATCCCTACACCTAGTTGTATTTGGCAATCAATATTAGTATTCTTCATCCTCTCCTTTAAAAAATATCTGGTCTGATTATTGTTTTCTAAAAGCACTGTTTCATTTGAATGTATGATGAGTTGTCTATTACATTAATAATTGATTGATCCCATTGTTCCAAGCATACTTACACATTATATTCTTAATTTACCAAGCATTCTTAGCCTACAACCCTAAGGAGTTTTTTGGAGTGATAACAAATTGGCGCCGTTGCCGGGGAAAATGAAATTTAAGGTCTGCTTTCCTGGGATACGACACAGAGCTGGTCTTTGATGATAGACAAATATTAGACATTTTATTGGTTGTAATTATCTATCTGGCGACTCCACAAGTTCATCCTGGCTCCTAAGAGAATCAGTACTAGGGCAAATCCACAAGAATCACCTGTCACACCAGTGCCCAATCCAGAACTAATTCTTAGAAGAGGAAAGATAATTTAGTTTCAAGCTTCAAAATTAGATACAGAAGGTAATCCTCTCTTTAGTTCTGGAAAATCTACTACAGAAAAATTTGAATTATTTTCCAAGAGTGCTGATGAAAAAACAACTATAACTACTGTAGAAGAACAAAGTCCTTTTTATCAACAAGAAAATAGCAATGATGTTGAATTGACAGATTCAAAATTGGTTGAAAAATCTTTTAATACTTTAGAAAGAAATCATAGCAATTCCTCTCTTTAGTCTTTCCATTCACAGCAGAAAGAAGATCATTTAAACATCTATACTAGCCTCCTTTCTATTGAACATCTTCTTCAAGAGTTGTCTGCTAAAGGTGAAGAAAAATTAGCTGAACAACTTGCAAATTTTTACAGAGCCTCATATCAGACCTCTTTCCCAATAGAAGATTCACCTCCTTCACATTCCCCCAGTGTTGAAGAGTCAAAGAAGAAAGTATCAACTCTCTCACCCCTGATCATTATGGCTGCACCACCTCCTTTGACTAAGATGCAACAAATCCTAGCTGCTAGGTATGCGCCACTTATATTGCCAAACCTAGTATCAACTATGCCGACAGGAGACTATCAAAAGTATATGCCCAATTTCACAGGTGAGGGCGATGTGTCTGCTGAAGAACATATTGAGGCTTTCTACAGTTATGCTGAAAACCTTAATATTGAGGAGGAATATGTTTGGACACGAGTTTTTGTCCAAAGCTTAGATGGCCATGCTAGGAAATGGTTCAAAGAACTCCCTGCTGGTTCCATAGTTGGAACTGAGCAATTGGATGATACCTTCTTGAAACATTGGGGTGATAGAAGAGATTTTCTACACTATATCATAGAATTTGGAAATATAAGGAAACAAAATGGTGAGTCAGTCTCTAATTTCACTAAAAGGTTTAACCAGATGTACAGTAAAATACCAGCAGAGATAAAACCTTCAGATGCTTCTGCCAAAATCACATATTTTGATTCTTTTGACACAGAGTTTTGTTTATTGTTGAGAGAAAGGAGGTCACCTACACTATCTCTAATGAAATATGCTTCCCTTGAGGTGGAATCAAATATTTTATCTTCTCAAAAGATAAAGGGAAATTCTGATAGGAGAAGGCCTAGAAATGAAGCTTCTTCTTCATCAAATGTTGACCCAAAGTTAGATAAAATGGATAAGATGTTAGAGTCTCTAACCTCTGAAATATCTAAGCTCAAAATTTAAAATAAGTAGCCTGTAAAGGGAAGGGGTACTTATGATTATGCAGGTAGAAACCCAAATCAAAATCCTAACAAATTCAGAAGAAATAATCAGCCAATGCATATTTTGCAAAGAGAAATGAATCCTACTGAAGATCAAAGAATAAAGGCTCCTCTTCAGAATTCCATGATGGAAGAAGATGAAGGTGATTATCAAGAAGATGGAGAAGATAATATTCACTGTGTTGCAGAAGAAATGGGGAAATCTTATCTGACACAACACGACTATGAAGAGGCATTGATGACTGAACAGATAGAGGATAATTCTGTTGATGATGACATTTTTACGACGGAAGATAAGAACAGATATAATCTCTGATCTAAGTCTGATACTTCCCAACAGAACGCACCAGCCTCTCCCAAAAAGGGCACAACCCCTGTTAAGAAAAAAGACCAGACATCAGAGAATCAACAAACAGATCCCTCAAAAGAAAAAGCATCAGCTCCTCCCAAGAAGACTGATGCCCCTGTCAAGCAACAAATTCCAAAAAGTCAGACCCCTGTTGAACAACAAAGCATTCAGAAAGATCCTTTAAATGAGGTAAAAGTCTCTGATAAAGTCCCCTATTCTTTTAATTTTGAGGCTGAAATACAGAAAATTAAAATTCCCATTCCTCTGGTTGAGTTAATGAAAAATGAAACATTCAAGAAAGATATCCTCAAAACTCTGGATCCCAAATCTATATCCCGTTCTGCTGATATTCTCAACATATATGATGAAAATCCAACCATTACTCTGGGCCAAATGATAGAAGATAGAGACGAAAGTTGTCTTCCTTTTTACATCTCTCTAAATACTCATGAGAAAACATTACATAACTATTTGTTGGACTCTGGTGCTTTTCAAAATTTAATGCCAAAGGCAGTCATGGATGATATTGGGCTATAGATCACTAAGTATTACCACGATCTTTTCTCTTTTGACTCTCGAAAAGTCAAATGTCTCGGAATGATCAAGGACTTGGATGTAACTTTAACCCAAGAATCCATGAAAACTATGGTTATGGATATAGTAGTGGTAGACATCCCACCTAAATTTGGATGTCTGTTATCAAGATCGTGGATGAAGACGCTAGGTGGCACTCTTCAAATGGATCTCTCCTATGCTACTATCCCTATTTTTGGAGGGGTAAAAAAAAGGTTATACAGGGAATCACAATTGGCATATGTAATCAATGATGAACAAAATCCATCCAACCATCCTATCTATTCTGTCGACACAGGTATGGGATCTTGCATTTTACAAATTGATGATTCATTACCAGATGCATTGTTGCTTAGAAAGCCTGCAGTTCAGTCCACAGAAGAAACAAAGGATGATCTTTGGACCATGTTCTTTGATGGTGCTTGTACCAAAGAATCAGCAGGAGCAGGAGTGGTATTGATTTCTCCTTCAAAGAAAACTTCTCATTTGTCCTTTAAGATTGATTTTAAAGTGACTAACAATATTGTAGAGTATGAGGGACTGCTCCTGGGGTTAAATGCAGCCAAAGAGATGGAGATTAAAAAATTACATGTTTTCAGGGACACAGATTTAATAATTCAACAAGTAAATAAGTCTTTTCAAGAAAAACATGTCAGGCTGAAAGCATATAGAGATGAAGTTTTGAGGGCAATTCATACTTTTGCATATTTCAAAATTTCATATGTACCCAGAGCAATGAATGAATTGGATGATTCATTAGTTGTGTCAGCCTGTGCTTTTATACCTCCTCTACCTCATAAATTGAATTACGAAATTCAAGTTAAGTATAGGCCATCCCTCCCCGACAATGTAAAATTATGGAAGGTTTTCAAAGACGATGCTGAACTCACTAGATTTCTTGCAGTAATAGATGAGTTTGAAGATTTGCAAATTGATCAGGAGAATGAACATGACGATGAAGCTGAGAAGCCAAAATTTAGAAGCAAAATTGCAGCACATGAAATAGCACAACTGTCCACCAACAAAATTCCTAAAGGTTTGGTCCCTTTAGAAAAGATTTTTGATAACAATGATGTAGCTGTCAAATTGGAAAAAGGGAGAAAAAGATTCAGAAGTTTTGCAGTATAATGTAGCCAGCGAACAGGATCCTAAATATGTCAACTTAGCTTCACATTTGACTGAAAAATAAAAGGCTGATTATGGTGAATTGTTAAAGGAGTTTGCTGACATCTTTGCTTGGCAATATGATGACTTGAATACTTTCGACACAGAGGTAGTTCAACACAAGATCCCCTTGAACAAAGATACCAAACCATTAGGCAGAAACTTAGATCCTTTAATCCTTTGTTGTTGCCTACAATGGAAATGGAAATCAAGAAACTATTGGATGCCCACATTATCATACCTCTCAGATATTCAGAATGGATTGCAAATATTATGTTAGTCAGAAAGAAGAATGGAGAGATCAGACTCTGTGTGGATTTCAGAAATTTGAACCAGTGCTCTAGGAAGGACAACTACTCGTTGCCCAAAATGGAACATATTTTGCAGAAGGTGTCAGGATCAAAGGTGATGTCTTTTATTGATGGGTTTTCTGGATACAACCAGATCGTTGTCCATCCAGACGATAGAGAAAATATTGCCTTTACTACTCCATGCGGTACGTTTATGTATGAAAAGATGCCCTTCGAATTGATGAATGCAGGAGCGACATTCCAAAGGGCGATGGACATTGCTTTCGTTGGGGAGAAAGACAAATTATTCTTGATATATCTTGATGACATTACTGTTTTTTCGAATAGCCATGAACATCATTTGCAGCATTTGAAAAAGACATTACTAAAATGTCGAAGGTATGGCATTTCTCTTAATCCAAAAAAATCAAATTTCACACTTAAGGAAGGAAAATTACTTGGACATATTGTTTCAGCTAATGGGGTGAGGATCGATCCAAAAAGAGTAGAAATAATTAAAAATGTGTCTCTTCCTAGATCAAAGAAGGACATTCAGTCTTTCCTTGGGACTATAAACTTTATCAGGAGGTTTATAGAAAACTTTGCAGAACTCACAAAGCATATCACTTCTATGTTAAGAAAGAACTTCGAAGTAAAATGGACTGAAGAAGCCAAACAGTCATTCAATGCTATCAAAGAATCCATTATGACAGCCCCTGTTTTAATTAGCCCTGACTTTTCCAAGGATTTTTGTATCTTTTGATTTGCTTCAAAAGATACAATTGCAGCAGTACTATTGCAGAGAAATGTCGATGATCAGGAGCAGTGACGCAGCCGCACCCTCGGGCACGCCCGCTCTCACAGGATCTCCTTCTTCTCGGCCCGAAGAACTCCAAGGTTCTTTTATTTCCCTATCAGGAAATCTGCACCCCACAGATTCTCTTCAGTACGATCCTCCCTTCTTTACTTATTGGAGGATCGAAACTCGTTGTTTCGCAAGTTCACTATCGATCACTGGGCTCTCGAATCCCCGATACCCGATGGCCAGTCAACGCTGAATTTATCTTCCCCTATCTAGACTTCTGCTTTATTGGGATTTCCCTTATCAGGATGTCGCTACTCATGACGTCGAGCACTATGATTTGCTGACTCTCGATACCCAATGCAATGAAACTCCGATGCACATGTGAGCTGTCTCTTCTTCCTCCCATCACTTCTATTGGGATTTCAGAATTTGCGGGATTGCGAATCCGGATGTCAATGGATTCGGGACCTTACCTTCCCCTAGCTCCGATACTGTGCCACCTGTCCTCCACTACTTCCTGTGGCCCCACTGTCCTTTCCCCATCGGTATATCGCGGATCGCGATATCGCAATTCTTGTTGCACAAATTTGGAGCTTCGACTCGCGAACCCCCAATACACGATATCACGTGTAGATCTGACAGTCCTTGTGAACTGGATCAACGACTCTGCCCTTCCTGAGCTTTAAACCCTTTTGGACCTTCTCACCGTAACCTCCTTTCACCTTCGCAAGATCCAACGGCCCTCGAAACTTCACAAAATTTCCTTAGAGGATTTCGACCGTCCGATCTTCCCTTGATGATTCTGCGAAATGACGAAGGGTCTCTCAATGAGACTCGTTCACTTGCTCGCAAACCTGCGACACTTCTTGCAATATTTCAAGGTACTAACTCCCGATGATTTTCCTGGTAATTACTTAAGGATCTATACCTCCTGAGCTTGTTCATGACTCTCAAGTCCTTCAGAAAATATCTTGCACGCACTCCTTGCGGCAACCCTTCAACCTCATCTAAGTGTTGAAGTTCCACGACTATGTGCACAACTACTGCAACAGTCTTTCAATATTTTCTCAGGTTCGCAAAACCTGAGACCTTTAAATAGCCTGCGCACTCCTTGCATAACTCCTGTGCCCAACTGCACTCTTTAGGAAATGAGAACAAATTTTTTCTCTAATTGAACCCTTTTGTCAACGCATTCCTTGCGGACAATTCGACTGCACTCCTTGCAGGAATCCTCTGGCTCAATTAGAGAAACAATTGAAACTCATTCACTCTTTCTTTCATACTTCAATTCCACCATGAAATCACATACACAACATATAAAAGCAAATGTATGACAGGAAGCAAACATTCATGAGCATAACATCAATGCATAGAGAAACAACACAAACCATGAATTTGAATCAAAGCTTTCTTCTATTAATTCAAACGCCTGTACATGGGTGTTCTTCATACAATTCTCTGCATGCTCTTCTCTTCCTTCTTCCGAATTATGTTACAATGATACAATGAGGGTGTCTATATCCGTTTTCCCTCCTGGACTCTAAAGCTATCAAATACAAAATTAAATTCCTATCTACCAGCATTAACTATATTAAATGTCAACTATCTACTAAAGGACGAGAGCTATCCGCTCAAGGTCCATTTACAATGTACAAGTGTGCCTCATCTTAAATGATTCATTTAAGGTTTGCACAACATTCTCAAAGTGTTTTCAAAACTTGTGTTGGCTTGTCTAGCTGTCTTCCACTTCTCCTCTGGCTCGCTTGATGTGCTTGCGATGCTCCTGCATCATACTCCTCGGCTTGAAAACTTTCATGGGATTCTATCCATGAGCTCTTGCACGGTCTATCCATGCTTCTGTATCACTATTTCGGTCTCCCAGCTGGCATCTTCCACTGGATGGCCCTTCCATTTGACCAGATACTCATAGTATTCTTTCCTCTTGGTCTTCTTACCCACTCTCTTGTCCAGTATGCATTCCATCTGCGGCTTATCTGCAACTGGCATTTGTTTTGTCCACTGGATGACTGGCTACTCAGTTCTAGTCTCTGCTTCTCTAGCCCTGTATCGGTATAAATCTGCGATATTGAATATCGGAGATATTCCGATGCCATCTGGAAACCCGATCTCATAAGCATTTTCACCGAATTTTCTTAAGATCTTGCATGGTCCGATTTTCTTCAATTTTAACTTGTTGTATGTTCCCCTTGGGAACCTTTCCTTCCTCAAATGTGCCAAAACTAGATCACCAACTTCAGTTTGAAGTTGTCTTCGATGCTGATCTGCTCTGCGCTTGTATTCCTGACTTGAATCTTGCAGTCGCTGCTTCGCCTGGTTGTGAAGTTCTCTCATTGCTTCAATGAATGATTCTGCACTAGCGCTGCTAGTAGCAGTCTGTTCTAAATCTCACATGTCAGAAACTCCTCTCGGCTGCATACCATAAACAACTTGAAATGGGCTTCACCGTGTGCTTCAATTTACTGAATCATTGTATGAAAACTCTGTCGGTGGCAATATTTTGTCCCAACTACTGTGGTGCTCCGTCACCAAGCTTCTCAGCAAGTCTCCCAGACTTTTGTTGACCACTTTTGTTTGCCCATCCATTTGAGGATGATAATCAGAACTTAATGCCAAGTTAGTTCCCATCTTCTTCCATAAGGTCCTCCAAAAATGCCCTATGAATTTAGTGTCTCTGTCCGAAACTATGCTTTTCGACAACCCGTGAAGTTGAATGACCTCCTTGAAAAACAAATTTGCGATGTGTGTCGCATCGCTGGTCTTCTGGCATGGGATGAAGTGTGCCATCTTGGAAAACCTATCCACTACCACAAAGATTGAATCAACACCTCTTTGTGTTCTTGGCAATCCCAATACAAAATCCATGCTAATTGCCTCCCACGGCCTCTCTGGTATGGTCAATCGCTGATAAAAACCTACATTCTGCTTTCTTCCCTTCGAATGATGGAAAACTCTACATCTATCAACGAACCTCTTGACATCTGCTCGCATTCCCGGCCAAAAATATGACTCATTCAACTTCGCGAATGTTTTTTCATGGCCAAAATGTCCTGCTAATCCACCGCTGTGTTTCTCCTTCAATAGATTCTCCCTCATGGAGCATTTTGGAATACACAGTTGATTTCCTCTGAACAACAACCCTTCCTGGATCATATAGTCTATCCAAGGACTTTTGTCTCTGAGAACTAGATTCTCAGCTGCTTCATACGCTTCTGAAAAATTTGCATCACCTGCGTACATGTCCTTGACATTATCAAAACCCAAGGTTTTGACTCGAAATTCCTGCAACAACAAACACTTCTTTCTCAAAGCATCAACCACTTTGTTAGCAGTACCCGAAATATGTTTAATCACAAATGTGAAATTCTGCATATACTCTACCCATTTTGCATGCTTCTGATTCAACTTTTCCTGTTGAGTCACAAACTGTAATGCATGAATGTCACTGTACAATACGAATTCTTTCAGGATCAAGTAATGCCTCCACTTCTTCAGTGCTTGTATGATAGCATAAATTATTTATCATACGTGGAGTATTTCACCTTTGCCTCATTCAGCTTCTTGCTGAAATATGCAATCGGTCTATCCTCCTGACTCAAGACCGCTCCTATGGAAAACCCACTTGTGTCACATTTCACCTGAAATGTCTTCATGAAATCTAGCAACACCAGAATCGGTTGTTCCGTGATCTTCCGCTTCAACAGATTGAAGCTCTTCTTAGACTCTGATATCCAGTGAAAATACTTATGCCGCTTCTTCACTGTATCCATCATCGCTGTGCTAATCCCACTGAAATTCCTGATCAAATTCCAGTAGAAACTAGCCAAACCATGAAAACCTCTCACCTCGAATACATTTCTCGGTGATGGCCAATTCTTGATCACTTCCACTTTATCCGGATCCATTTTCCACTCATTAGCTGAAATAAAAAAACCCAAGTAAATGAGCTCTGTCTTCATAAATGAGGACTTCTTCATATTAATCAACAACTTCTCCTGCTGTAGTTTCTTCATCACAATGGCCAAATGCTTCAAGTGCTATGCCTTTGATTTACTGTAAATTAGTATGTCATCCAAATAAACAATGAAAAATTTCCCGATGAATTCCCTCAGGACTTCGTTCATCAACCTCATAAAGGTACTCGGCACATTTGTCAAGCCAAATGGCATGACTAACCATTCATACAGTCCTTCGTTAGTTTTGAAGGTTGTCTTCCACTCATCGCCTTCTCTCATGCAAATCTGGTGGTATCCGCTTTTCAAATCAATCTTTGAAAACTACCTTGCTTCACTCAGGCAATCCATCAGATCATCCATCCTCGGCAATGGAAATCTGTACCTGATGGTTATCTTATTAATCACTCTTGAATCAGTACACATTCTCCATCCTCCATCCTTCTTTGGACTGAGTACTGTTGGAACGACACATGGACTCAAGCTTTCCCTAACCAATCCTTTGTCCAATAACTCCTGGACCTGCTTCTTAACCTCTTCATTTTCTTGTGGTGTCAATCTGTACGTGGCTTTATTTGTCAAACTAGCTCCTGGTATGAGGTCTATATGATGACTCACACTCCTCATCGGTGGCAACGAATGAGGTAATTCATCCACTATGATGTCAGCGAACTCTTCCAGCAATTCCTGAACTTCATCTGGTAAATCATCCACTCTTGTTCTAGTCAGAACAATCCTTGGCTTTCTAACCACAACAAATTGTGGATCTTCTTTCTTCTTCACCTCCGTAAGAAGTTCCTTCCCACTCATGAGAAGTATTGTGTTGCTTACTTCCGACTTCACCTCCTTATCCTTTATTGGAAGCAACATATGCATTCTCCCATTCTTCTCTAGGGTATACGTGTTCATTCTCCCATCATGAATCACATTTCTGTCATATTGCCATGGTCTACCTAGGAATAAATGACATACATCCATAGGAATAACATCACACAAAATCTTATCATTATATCCACCTATCTTGAATTCAACCAAGCATTGTTTAGTAACAGTTACCTGGTGTCCCTTCTGTAGCCATGAAACTCTGTATGGGCTGGGATGATCATTCGTCTCTAGCTCCAGCTTCTCTACCATCTCTGTAGATACGAGATTATCCGTGCTACCACTATAGACAATGACCTTGCACACCCTGTCCTTGGTCTTGCAAGCTGTTCTGAAAAGTCTGGTCCTTTGGACTGAACTTTCCACCTCCTTCTCGGGTGTCAAAAGGACTTTTCGCATCATAAGCAATCTTTTGCCTTCAACATCCTCGGCTTCAACATCTTACCTCTACGCTTCGATGATGTGAGCTTCTCCAATGTCCTTCCTTTTCTCTGGACACTTGTAAGATTTGTGCCCATTCTTCCCACATGTAAAGCATGTGATTACTCCACCCCTTCCTCTTCCTCTACCTCTGGTATGAGGAAAAGTATTGTTGTCAGCATATCCTCTGCTCTGCTCTATATGCTACCCTCTCTGTTCAACATATGGCCCCCGCTGTGAGGTTCCACCTCTTTCAAATTTACCCTGAGGTTTCTTCCATTCCTCCTTGGGCTTCTAGTATTTGTCCTGGGCAATTGCTTTGCCTCTGGGCTGACTTCTACCTCGCCCTCACTGACCTTGCTTATGGCTCAGCTTCTCCTCGGCTTTTAGAGCCATCTAATAAGCATCCTCCACCATCCTGATGGTAACCATTCTTAATTCATCCTGAATGTCGTATCTTAGACTATTCAGATATCTGGAAACTTTCTCATCATCGCTCTCCCGATGACCTGCTCTGATGTTCATTCGATAGAATTCCTCAGTGTATTCTTTCACTGTCATCAGATTCTGTCTCAGGTTCTGCATCCTCCTGAATAGAGTGATTTGGTAATCTCTTAGGATGAACTTTTCTTTCATCTTTGCAATCATTCGATCCCAACTCTTAATCTTCTGCTTGCCTTTGCAGCGTCTGTCAGCTTGTAGCTCATCCCACCACAATGCTACATGTCCTTTCAAGCACATGATAGCATGCTTGACCTTCTTGTCTTCTTCGATATCTTCATAATCGAAGTATGTATCGAGAGCTCTAATCCAGTCTAGAAGCTCTTCTGCATCCAGATTTCCCTCGTAAACTAGAATGTCCATCTTCGCCTTTGCACCCATCCTGGAAATAGCTTTAATTAAACATTCATTCACCGCATCCTTAGCTGCAACCTCCTCCTCACGTTCAGCCTCAAATTCTCTCTCGGAATCACTAAGATCCCCTTCACTAGTTGTGCGTCTTTGCACTGTCTCCATGTCTTCGAGTCTTTCCCGGAGATCACGCATCTGTCTCTCCATTTATGGATTTGCTACCTGTCTGCCTCTTCTTCACACCTCCCTATCCTCTGGATTAGGTGATTTCCTTTCTCTCCTCGACAGCATGGCGAATTCTCCTTCTTCCCTGCTACAGAAAGCAAAGAGATATTCCCGCTCTGATACCACACCTGACGCAGCCACACCTTCGGGCACGCCCGCTCTCACAGGATCTCCTTCTTCTTGGCTGGAAGAACTCCAAGGTTCTTTTATTTCCCTATCGGGAAATTTGCACCCCACAGATTCACTTCGGGGAGATCCTCCCTTATTTACTTATTGGAGGATCGGAACTCGTTGTTTCGCAAGCTCACTATCGATCACTGGGCTCTTGAATCCCCGAGACCCGATGGCCAGTCAACGCTGACTTTATCTTCCCCTGTCGGGACTTCTGCTTTGTCAGAATTTTCATTATCAGGATGTCTCTACTTGCGACGTTGAGCACTATGATTTGCTGACTCCCGATACCCGATGCAACGAAACTCCGATGCACGCGTGAGCTATCTCTTCCTCCTCCCGTCACTTCTATCAGGATTTCAGAATTTGTGGGATTGCGAATCCGGATGTCAATGGATTCGAGACCTTACCTTCCCCGAGCTCCGATACAGTGCCACCTGTCCTCCACTACTTCCTATGGCCCCATTGTCCTTTCCCCATCGGGATATCACAGATCGCGATATCGCAATTCTTGTTGCACAAATTTGGAGCTCTGACTCGTGAACCCCCGATACACAATATCACGTGTAGATATGACGGTCCTTGTGATCTGGATCGATGACTCTGCCCTTCCTAAGTTTTAAACCCTTTCAGACCTTCTCGTCGTAACCTCCTTGCACCTCCGCAAGATCCAACGGCCCTCGAAACTTCACGAAATCTCCTCAGAGGATTTCGATCGTCCGTTCTTCCCTTGATGATTCTGCGAAATGACGAAGGGTCTCTCCACGAGACTCATTCACCTACTCGTAAACCTGCGACGCTTCTTGCAAGCTTTCAAGGTACTAACTCCTGGTTCTTTTCCTGGTAATTACTCAAGGCTCTATACCTCCTAAGCTTGTTCATGACTCTCAAGTCATTCAGAAAATATCTTTCACGCACTCCTTGTAGCAACCCTTCAAGCTCGGCTGAGTGTTGAAGTTCCATGACTCTGCGCACACCTACATCAACAGTCTTTCAAGATTTTCTCAGGTTCGCAAACCCTAAGACCTTTAACCAGCCTGTGCACTCCTTGCACGGCTCCTGTGCCCAACTGCACTTTTTAGGAAATGAGAACAAAAGTTATCTCTAATTGAACCCTTCTGTCAATGCACTCCTTGCGGAAAATTCGACTGCACTCCTTGCAGGAATCCTCTGGCTCAATTAGAGAAACAATTGAAACTCATTCACTCTTTCTTTCAGACTTCAATTCCACCATGAAATCACATACACAGCATATAAAAGCAAATGTATGACAGGAAGAAAACATTCATGAGAATAACATCAATGCACAGAGAAACAACACAAACCATGAATTTGAATCAAATCTTTCTTCTATTAATTCAAACGCCTGTACATGGGTGTTCTCTGCATGCTCTTCTCTTCCTGCTTACGAATTATGTTACAATGATACAATGAGGATGTCTATATCCATTTTCCCTCTTGGACTCTAAAGATATCAAATCTAAAATTAAATTCCTATCTACCAGCATTAATTATATTAAATGCCGACTATCTACTAAAGGACAAGAGCTATCCGCTCAAGGTCCATTTACAATGTACAAGTGCGCCTCATCTTAAATGATTCATTTAAGGTTTGCACAACATTCTCAAAGTGTTTTCAAAACTTGTGCTGGCTTGTCCAACTGTCTTCCGCTTCCGCTCTGGCTTGCTTGATGTGCTGGCGATGCTCCTGCATGAAGCAGCCAGTTGCCTTTTTCAGTAAAGTCTTGAGGGATGTAGAGGTGAAGTATGAATTATTGGAGAAACAAGCATATGCACTCATCAAGTCATTAAAAGCTTTCAGAGTTTACATCTTGCAAGCCAAGGTAATAGCTTACGTACCTTCCAGTTCAGTTAAAGATGTGCTTATACAACCCGACATAGATGATAAAAGGAGTAAGTGGATAGAAAAGATAATTGAATTTGATGTTGAAATTAAACCAGCAAAACTTGTGAAAGGTCAAGACCTTGCCAAACTTCTTGCAGAAGAAAATTGTAAACTGCTTGAAATAAATTTGGTAAGTGTAAATGCAGATAATGTTCAATCTTCAGAGGATAAAGGAAGTGAGGAAATGCAGGTCTCAACTCACCAAGATAATTGCAAACGGTACAACCACATTATTCATTTTCTGCAAACTTTATCAGTCCCTTCAGATTTGACAAAAACACAAGGAAGGGCTTTAAAGCTCAAAACCATGAATTTCTGTATAAATAGCAACTTATTGTTCAAGAAAAATCCAATAGGTTTATTATTGAGGTGCATAAACCAAGAGGAAGAAGTTAAGGTCGTGACTGAGTTTCATAATAGTGATTGCGGAGGACATCACTATTGGAAGACTACCGCACATAAAATCTTAAGATCTGGTTATTATTGGCCATCCTTATTTTCAGATGTGTGTGAGTTTGTGAGAACATGTGACAAGTGCCAAAGGTTTTCAGGCAAACAACAACTGAAATATCTTCCCCTCATACCTATAGTGGTCACAGGTCCCTTCCAGCAATGGGGTCTAGACTTCATAGGTGAGATTTACCCTCCTTCTAGCAGTCAGCACAGATGGATCCTTGTTGCCACTAATTATTTTACAAAGTGGATTGAGGCTATTCCTATGAGGAACGCCAATCATATTGTCATAATTAATTTTCTTCAAGAAAACATATTCACCAAATTTGGTTTCCCTAAGAGAATAGTCATTGATAACGCTGTTGCATTCAAAGATAAACACTTGGTAAAACTATGTGAAGAGCTAGGAGTTCAGCTAGTACATTCCACTTACTATCCACAAGGAAATGGATTAACTGAGTCATTGAATAAGAGTTTAGTCAGAATTATAAAAAATATGCTTGAACAAAATACCAGAGGCTAGGATTCCAAGCTAAAATTTTCTTTGTGGACTGACAGGGTTACAAATAAAAAGTCAATTGGTACATCCCCCTTCAAGTTGGTATATGGTACTGAAGCCATATTTCCTGTTCAACTTGCACTGCCAGTTGCAAAGTTGTTACAAGAAACTGACTCTGAACCAAGTGATTTAACTCAAAGGATCCACAATCTTGTAGAGTTGCATCAAGATAGAGAGCAACTTCTGGAAAATATAGAATTACACTAAGAAAAGATGAAGGGGATTTTCAACAAGAAAGTCAAAAAAAATAATTTCAAAACAGGGGAACTAGTCTTAAAATGGGATGCATCAAGGCAAGAGAAGGGTAAACACGACAAATTTGATGCTCCCTGGGTAGGTCCTTTCATCATAATAGCAGTTCAGCAGAACAATACCTTTGTTCTCCAAAATCTTGCAGGCGAGGAAGTAGCAGGTGGCCCTTTCAATGGGCGTTTTCTAAAGACCTATTTTTCATAAGGATTTTCTTAAAGCCCTGTTTTACTTGTACATATTCTTTTCAGTTCTGTTTTCTTTGTTCTTATTACTTGAATAACTCCATGCCCAATGGTACTGAGCAAAACAATTTTTCAATTTTTCAAATTGTAATAAAGGCTACTGAGTCTAACTAGGTTCTTTGTGACCTCACGGGGAGGTATCCATCCCAGTTGGAGCCAAATGTTAGCTCCCAAAATGAATCAGTCACTTAGTTTCATTTTGTAGGTGATAGCATGGTCATCTGTAGGTTTCTCTATTTGTTTTTAATTTCTTCTAGTGTCAAAACTTAGGTTTTAAATTCATGCCTTAGAAATAAGTTGATCCATAAAGGTTGTTTCTATAAAATTTCATGAAAATACTTTCAACAGCTAATGCATGTTGCAAGGTTGATGTTAGCTGGTGAAAGTGGTGAGTTTCAACGGTTAAGGAGTACTTTCCCGCAGACAGTTAGCCGGTGAAAGCACAAAACACGTGTTTTTCTTCAACGATTTCAGAAATAAAAAAGATGGCACGCTCAACACATGTCACATAATAATTATGAGGAGCTGCTGAAAGCAAATGATAATGAGGATTCTTTTATGCACGTCTAAATCGGATATTATGGCGGATCGTGTTCGTGAATGCATGCTTCAACAATGATGGCATTGGAGATGACAAATTCACATTCATCATCAAAGGTAAAGGTGTAGTACTACTCAGTCGGAAACATCAAATCGACACTTCACATTTTGAACATGCACTGTTCACAGGAAATATGTTATGGTTCCATATTTGAATTGGCAACACCAAGAGTTTTCACCTGCGCCAAACCCTGGTTCAATCAGGAAACTACCATGACATTGTTTGCAAATTGTCTGAGTTTTGTGTTACAAATGGAAAGGAAACGAAGTGGTTTATTACTGAGGAAAGAATTGATTAGACTGTCTTTTATACAGTCACATCCAGATGTGCAAAAACGTTTCTCAGATGCAGGCTGCATGGGTTATGTTGAAAGGTTACATAATGGTTTCCACCAAAGAACAGCTGAAGCGTTTGCTAAATCATATGATGGAAATAGAGATAGTGTGGGTTCTTTAGAAATGATAGTTGATGAAGCTGCCATTGCCGCAACAACCATCTTACCTAGATCAGGCCAGAACTGGTTTAAGACAAGAACAATCAAGAATCTAAATTTCAGAGCATACCGTAAGGCAAAATTTAGAAATATCACCTGGAAGAAAAGCATGCAAGCTTCTCATCTGGAGGATGAATGGCAAGACTTGTTCAAAGGAATTCAACTCTATATAACCTCATAAGGAAGGTATGATAAGCTGATGCTATATCATTTCAAACTCTTAGATCATTTCATAGGGAAGACTCTCCTGAATTTACCTTTCTTCTTTCATAAAAGCCTAACCAAAGTATGTAAAAAGATTTGGGTTGAACCTCTAAGTATGAAAAACACTCTTTGTCATTTTGTCCTGATCAAATTGATAATCCTAGAAGAACTAAGACAAAGAGGAAGGACTTGGCAACATTTTCTTTTTTGGGAAGGCTTTGAGACCCAAACTCAGCCCATGAATGAGCAGAAGAAAGTTGGGAAAAAGAAATTAACTCCTCAGAGCAACTCGAGGAGGAGGAGAGCTCTTCTAGGACCACCAGAGGATAGGATTTCTGACATAAAGTCTCAAAGAGCAAAGAAAAAATTAGATTTTGAAACCACTTTAGAGAAGCCTATAGTAAAGAAGACAAATATTCTTAATCTACCATACACAGACTCAAAAGAAGAGCCAGAGAAAGAAGATAAAAGTCCAACCATTAAAAGCCATGAACACTCCATGGAATTTGCACAAGACTGTGATACTTTTACTCCCATTGATGAAGGTGAAACATCAAAGAGAAAAAATTCAAAGAAATCACAAAAAATTAAGCAACTAAAGGAAGTGATTGCTCAACAGGAGGTTTTGGAAAGAGTAATCAAGGCAAGATACAAATCTCTTTCTGACAATTTCGTAGAGACAAATGCAGCATTTGAAAAGTTGGCTCATGAGAGTGTTAAAGGCAAAAATAAAAAGAAGGTAATCACCAAGGACTATAACAGTTTATGGTGGTTAGCAAAATGCCTTAAGAGGAAAATTAAGAAATTGAAGAAGAAGAGTAAGTCGCATCCAGATCTACAGGTACTAGCCCAGGTTGCTGTGAATATGCAGGGAGATAAATCAAAGAAACACTAAGTTTTTGATAAAACAACAATTTTGGAGGTGGAAGTTTCCTTTTTGGCCAAGACAGAACTTTCACCAGCGCAAAGGGTAAATTTACAACCAGTTAGTTGGTGAAAGGCAGAGCTTTCACCAGCTAACCAATAGATCATAAGGAGAATTAGCTGGTGAAAGAAAAAAGAGAAATTTTTGAAAGCTAAGCTGGAGCAAGGCGATTTTCAAGTATTTAAAGGGGTTTAAGAGCATCAAAGGATTAACCACTTAATCAAGAAACACTTAGCATCAGAGATTCGTGGAGATTTTGAAGACCAAATGCTAAATTGTTCACCTAAAGTTTCGATTATGGTTAATTAAAGGAGTCCAACTACAAAAGACAGGTGCCTTTACCTTTCCACGACACAACAGAGTCCTAAAGTTGATGAAGTACAGATGTCAAGATTGACATAGAAGGCAGTTCGAGTTCTAGGAACTAGTCTTTGTTTATCAATTGCATTTAGTTAGTTTTATTGTTTATTTTTAGATACAGATCCAAGTTTTCAGGATCTTAAAAACTGATTGTAAAATGCTATAAAGGCCGAGCTTTTCTAAGAGATAAGGGTTCAAATTGGGAATACATTTTGGCTACTATATAGACTCTTATTGGATAATAGAATTAAAGTCTCCTTTTGCTTTCAATATCAGAAATGTTCATGCATCTTGTTTCTGTACCTTATTTCAGTTTATCTTAGCTTTTAAATACTGTCATCTCTTTATTAAGCTCATAGACTTGAAGTGAAGGATTTATTACTACCTTGCATTAAGCCCTACACCTAGTTGTATTTGGCAATCAAAATTAGTATTCTTCATCCTCTCCTTTAAAAAATATCTGGTCTGATTATTGTTTTCTAAAAGCACTGTTTCATTTGAATGTATGATGAGTTGCCTATTACATTAATCATTGAGTGATCCCATTGTTCCAAGCATACCTACACATTATATTCTTAAGTTACCAAGCATTCTTAGCCTACAACCCTAAGGAGTTTCTTGGAGTGATAACAGTATATTCAATGACAACCTATGCATATGATCAAGGAATTATGCAATAAAATAAGAAAATTCTATGGGAAAGAAACATGTCATTGTATTATATTAAATACTAGGAAGAGAGATTACAACCAGATGCCTTGATGTTGTAAGGTTCCTTCCAATAGTTCCTTGCTTCCCACACACTTCTTGCTCCAAGGATTCTGAGACCATGGATCTGATAGCTACTCACAATCTATCTTGACAAAGAAAATCTCAAAGCCAATCTAACCAAGCTAACAATCTCAAGCCAAATTCAACTTAATCCCCAAAAAAGTTCAAGCTAACTTTCTCCATGAGAGATCCTCTCCTTTTATAAGCCAAAGAGGATAAGGTGAGGAGGTTAGTATGATCCCACTAAATCATGAAAGCGAGTAAGATCCAAACCATTCGGAGGCCACCTCACCATAGAATATTCTCCTTCTAGAACCATCAAGAAAATGATTATTTTTCCCATGTACGAACCCCGTCGCGAACTCACTATAGTGCAGACTACAGAAATTTCATGCCCTAGCTATAGTGTAGCCTACAAAAATCAGGAATTTCTGCACCCTAGCTATGGTGCAACCCACATAAATCCTCCAAAATAGGGTTTTTAAGGAGGAAAACACAACTTCTTCTCTCAAGGAGAGTTCTTCTCCCTTCTTTCTTCAAGAATTCAGGCCACTGGCCTCTCTGAAGGAAATAGATAGGTTTACATCATTAACGATCATGAGGGTGATGAAAATAATGTGTAACAGAGAGCCCCCCAAAGTATGAATTTAGAACAGAGTGATAGTTGAAATACTTTTTCGAGTGTGTGTAGGGAACAAGGAACATGTCGATCGGAAACCTGTCAATGAACAAGGAAAAATAGTACAATAATATATCATCACTGAGGTAGGCATTCCCATACTCAGAATACAAATGACTCAAATCATAAATGCCGACATGCGAAGATCCATGTCAAGTAAAACAGGTCATGGCCACCAAACATACACTGTGGATCCATGCCATTATGACTCAAATATGAACATAGCCACCAAAAATACACTGTGGATCTNCATAGCCACCAAAAATACACTGTGGATCTATGTGTTAAAGACTCAAAGATTCATTCTGTCCAACTTCAAAGGCGAAGGAAAGGAAGCTTCAAATACTAGATGAAGGACTTGACTCAACAGAGAGAGGGAATACATCTATTTCATTTTTTAATTAGCTTGACACATGCAAAGAACTATGCTCGTAACCTCTGTTTCATTTTTTAACGAGGTTGTTGTAGAGACTCAAAAAACTATCCTCATAACTGGTTTCATTTTTTAATGATCTTGAAATTAGAAAACCATGCTCAAAGATGGTTTCATTTTTTAATGAGCTTGAAATTAGAAAATCATGCTCAACTCTCCTCTCAATCATGGATTCCAAGAGGACAGTGCTCTGGAAGGAAACCATGTCAAGGGGAAAAACTCAGTCATGGCTTCCAAGAGATCTTCACTTGATAGAAGAAACACACTCTGGAAAGAACACATGTCGAGGGCTGCGATAGGGGTAAGGAGATCAAACTCTAAAGACCCTATCGAAGAGATAACCATGTCAACTACCATATCTAGGTCATCAGAAGATGAAGTCATGGGAGACAATTCCACATAATTAACATGTGGTGGGGGAGATACCGTTTGCATATAAGAACCATTTAGGGAGGTAATCCAGTTAGGAGCGATGAATGAAAGTTGATCAATAGTCATCATTTTTCCATCGTGAGGGAAAGGTATAATGCAAAACAGAGTGGACACAATAGTTTTCATGGCATAGACATAATCTCTCCCAAGGAGTAAAGAAAAATAAAAGGGGTATTGGACTACCATGACATCAATAAAGACAATTTTCGCTCCCAAAGTTACAGGAAACTGAGGAAGGGTCCCTAAAGGTTGACTGGTTCTTCTGTTAAAATATAACAAATTTTTTGTAACTGGGGCAAGTTGAGGACAACCCAAAGCTTGCCAAGCAAAAGAGGACAAAATGCTAATAGATGGACCTTCATCTATCAATGTCTGAGGAACGTTCCGACCATAAACTTGCACTGTAATCTGGAAAGGAATGTGAGAGGGAAGATGAGGTCCAGTTAGCACACCCCAATTAAAACGGATGGCCTCATTACTTGGAGGAGGTTCCATGGGAGAAAGAGGTAGAGTCCATATCAATGAGAAAAATGTGGGTAGTATTGGGTCCACTCTTGAGTGGGAGAATAGGATCGATCGATGATGAGATCAGATCGACCACTTGGGTTGCATTCTCCAAGGGGAGAATGGGGTCGACACTTGGAAAAGGATCGACTGCTTGGGTTTCAATCTCTAATAGGAGAGTGAGATCGACTGAGGATGGGATCAGATCGACCACTTGGTCTACTAGTTCAACCAAGGACGTGACCATATTGACCACTTGATCAACCAAACTGACCGATGGGGGAACCAGATTGATCATTCCATCAACTACAGGTGGGTTGAGAGAAAGCTTGCGATAAGCAGCTGGAATTTGAGGCTGTGAAATAGTCATGTCTTCTAGGAATTTTGAGGCTTCTTCCATATGAGGGAAAATATGAGTTAGAGGATGTCCTTTGCATAACATACAAGGGAACTTGGCTCTACTTTTCTTCTTCCCAACTATATCGTGACTAGTCGACGGGAATTCATCAACATGTTTTTCAGAGGCTAATGACATGGGTTGGCGAGGGTGTGTAGACCATGCTTCTATAACCTTGGATAGACCAGGGAAATCCTTAAGAATATGTCTACCCTTACAAAGCCTGCAAGGGTACTTGGGCTTACGGGTTGTTTGGGTGATCTTGACATCATCAACACTCCCAGCACAATCAATAATAACTGGTTGTTTTCCAACATGTATGGCAGTGGTTGGAAATTTGGATCCTTGCTTATTTTTCTTATTCTTATTCTTCCTTTTCTTCTTCTTCTTATTCACTGAGTTACTATCTTGAGAGATTTCACTCGGCAAAGAAGATGAAATTGAAGAAGACCTTGCAATTGAAGAAGGTGAAGAATATCTTACTAGTGAAGAAGGTGAAGGATCGAAATGAGGTTTATTTTCTTGGGGGGAAGTGCTTACAAATGAAGCACTAACTGCATTCGGGACTACCTGAGTAGAAAAAACCCATATCGGTAGTCCAATTGTGAGACTTGGAAGGCTCAAAGTAGCGATGTGAGGAAGACCAATGTTTTCGTAAGAAGGAAAAACAAAAGGTTCCCTTGGAGCAGAGGTTCCTTCATTGGTCATTTCGGGAACTGACACCATTAAAAGAAAGATTCAACCTAGAGTCCTTTAGGGAAAACAAGCAGCACACGCTAAAAATATAGTAAGCAAGCAAGAAAACAAAACTTTCTCACAATGAGCTCACTAGTTGGTGATGAAATCCAATGTCGTGAGAACAAAGTAAGAAGGGGATGATATAGAGTGGGTGGAAAAGTTACGTTGATGACCTGCTTAACGGACTTACAACTTGGTGCAATCTCCCACACATAAACGTGGTTATACCCTCCATGGTGCCCAAGTGATTTTGGCCAACGTCGATTCCAGGTACCGTGAAGACTTGCCCCTCCACAGTCACCTTGTGTAAATACCCTAAATATATAGGCCACTAAGGTTAGCAATCACTACAGTGATGTCTGGGGAAATAGTTGAAAGTCCGATCCATGCTCAAGGGAAGGGTATCTAGCCCGAAATGAACTTGAAAGGCTTCCACTCATCATTGTGGGTATACCTTCAAGTGACCCCCATAATACGCACAATCTCTACACCAAGACCAACAAATAAAGTTGAGTAACTCTGCCAGTATCAATGCGACCTCATGATTGACCCTTGTGTTAGAAGGGATTCCTAGGAAAAAATGTAATAACTGGATTTCACCGCTCCCTAAGTCAAGATTCTATGTTTGTTTGCATCCCTACAACTAATCTGATGTAGGTTTTCTACCAGAAAATATAAAAATGTCTAATCAATTTTTATAAGCGCTTTATTTTGTGGATGTTGTTACTCAAGAGGAAAATGGTGTGAACAATATGGTGTTTTGACCGACTCAAAAGTTATGCAAAGAGATGAATATGCAATCTTTTCATTTCGCTGAAAGCTACGCTACGAGAAGGAGAAAACATTTGTCATTTCCAGTTGCACAACGTCCCAAAATTTACTAAACTCATCAATATCAAGATTTTCAAGAAATGAGACAAATAGATTGTACACCAATACACGATTCACTACTTCAAATGCAAATATGCCCCCAATCTAATGTAAAGAAAGAAATAAGATTTTTGTTTCAAAGATAGCTAAAAGTAATAGCAAATCACTTCAAAACAAAAAACAACCCAAACAAAGTTTCTCTTTTACTGCAAGTTATTCAGAAAAAAGAAGTGTTCTTTTCACTAAATAATTCTAAAGAAAAACAAGGCTTTTTAACTAAAAGACACTCAAAGGAAGAGATCAAATCTTTCAAAATAAAACAAAGAAAAGATGGTTAAAAACAGCTGAAAAACTATCAAGTAGACTGTAAACAAATCATAATCAAACCCAAAAATTCAACCCAAAACCAAATCCAAGGTCTGGGTAAGGAAAACCATCAAAAATCAAGAATTTCACAATTTCCGTAGGCTGGAAGACTAGAACAGTGCAGAAATCACTGATATCCATGGGCCAGATATGGGTAGGGCGCGGTGTTTCCGCATTGGTCAAAATAGGTAGGGCACATAAATCCTAATTCGTCGTACTGTCCCTCAAAGTAGGGTGCGAAAATCAAACAAAAATGGAAAAAATTAAAAATTGAGAAGGTTTTCCAGTGAAGTTTAACAATTAGAGAGTCAAGTTGGATCTTCCAGTGACTCAGAAAATAGAAACCAAGCAATCAAAGCAAGAAAACAAGGAAAACTAGGAAAAAATTTGTTTCCCCAGTGGAGTTGCCAATTTTTTTATTGGGTAAATCGGTATATGTAGACATGAACTAATCCCCCTAGATCCACTTGGATCTAGAACAAAACATGACAGGACATGGCTCTTTCCCTAGGCTCTAATCATCGAATTTACTACCGAACAAAATACAAGAGACATACTTTTAAGTGTCCCTTCCTTATGTCTTTGTTGTTCTTGTTTCGCTCCAGTGATCTTGTGATATTGATCCTGAAGTGAGAGACAAACGAACCAAAGTGAAATAAGTAGAAGTATATTCAATGACAACCTATGCATATGATCAAGGAATTATGCAATAAAATAAGAAAATTCTATGGGAAAGAAACATGCCAATGTATTATATTAAATACTAGGAAGAGAGATTACAACTGAATGCCTTGATGTCGTAAGGTTCCTTCCAATAGTTCCTTTCTTCCCACACATTTCTTGCTCCAAGGATTCTGAGACCATGGATCTGATAGCTACTCACAATATATCTTGACAAAGTAAATCTCAAAGCCAATCTAACCAAGCTAACAATATCAAGACAAATTCAACTTAATCTGAAGCCAAGCTCAAGATAACTTTCTCCATGAGAGATCCTCTCCTTTTATAAGATGAAGAGGATAAGGTGAAGAGGTTAGGATGATCCCACTAAATTATGAAAGTGAGTAATATGCAAACCATTCAAAGGCCACCTCACCATAGAAGCTTCTCCTTCTAGAACCATCAAGAAAATGATTATTTTTCCCATGTATGAAGGCCGTCGCGACCTAGCTATAATGCAACCTGCGAAAATTCTGTGCCCTAGCTATAGTGCAGCCCGCGGAAATCAAACATTTTCTCACCCTAGATATGGTTTAGCCTACGAAAATCCTCCAAAATAGGGTTTTTACAAAGGAAAACACAACTTCTTCTCTCAAGGAAAGTTCTTCTCCCTTCTTTCTTCAGAAATTCAGGCCACTGACCTCTCTGAAGGAAACATATAGGTTTACATCATTAAAGATCATGAGGGTGATGAAAATAATGTGTAAAAATGTGTGTTCATCGTCTAGTTGTGTGGTTCAGCTATTGTCGTCATTGCCATCTTGCCTAAAAAAAAAATTGCACTTTTTTCTTCGATTCAGTCGTAATGATATGGGTCGTTACAATTTGGCATCCTACATGGACACATTGTATATAAACAAGGCTTGTTAGTATACCCTATAAATATTGTTGTTATTTTCAATTTACCACCAGCAAAGTCAGTGCACTAGTTGAGAGAAACATTGGGCCACAAAGGGTACTACAGGAAATTCATAAAAGGCTATGCAAAGATTACTTTTCCCATCCATAAGTTACTAAATAAAGACATCATATTTCATTGGAATGGTGAATTCCAAGAGAGCTTGGACATACTGAAAGAGAAGATGGTGACAACACCAATTTTGAGCTTTCCAAATAGGACAAAATAATTTCATGTGCATGTGGAAACTTCATCAATTGGACTTGGAGTAGTTTTGGCACAACCAGGTGAAGGAGAAATTGATCACCCAATATATTTTGCTAGTATAAAATTGTTTGAGTCTGAGAAAAACTATAATACTATAGAAAGGGAAGGTCTAACTATGGTATATTCCCTACATAAGTTCAGACATTATCTATTGGGTCAACACTTTAATATGTTTACAGATTATTCTTCTTTGAAGTACCTAGTTAACAAGCCAATGTTGGGGGGGAGGATCTGTAGATGGATGTTATTGTTTCGGGAATATGATTTTGAAATCATAGTAAAAACAATAAAGTTGAATGCAGGACTAGATCATCTGTCAAGAATTACTAATGGAGAGGAGCCAAAGAACTTGGAGGAACATTTTCATAATGCTAACTTATTTTCTGTTCAGATTGTTGATGATTATTTTAATGACATTGTTGGATTTTTTAGCACAAGAATGGCTCCCAAGGAATTTACTGTCGCACAGAAAAAATAGTTGGTAGTGCACACTGTAGACTATCAATGAGTTTCATGTCATTTATAGAAGTTAGTTGCAAATGGAATTATGAGAATATGTGTGATGGAGCATGAATGCTCGATGGTGTTAGTAGAAGCACATGAAGGGATAGATGGAGGGAACTATGCAAGAAATCCTACTACACAAAAGGTGTTGAACACAGGACTATGGTGGTCTACAATACATAAGGATGCAAAGGAATATTTTCAGTCCTGTGATGTCTCTTAGAGGGTGGAAAACCATCCAAAAGGGATGAAATGCCACTTATTCCCCATGTAACTTTACAGGTATTTGATAAATCAGTTATGGATTTCATTGGACCCAATAATCCACCAACAAGGAGGTGAGGAGCCAAATACATCATCATTGTGACATAATACTTAACCAAATGGGAAGAAGCATCCCCAATGAGGGATTACAGTGAAGAAACTGCAACATAGTTTCTCTTTAAGAAATGGTGACCAGATTTTGATGTCCTAGAATTTTGTTGAGTTATCAGGGAACTCATTTTATTAATAGTACAATCAGAGCTGTGACAAAATAATTTGAAATAAATCATCAGAAGATCACACCTTACCATCCCCAGAAAAATGGTACATTAGAATCTTTTAACAAGATTATAGAGAATGCATTGACAAAGATTTGCAATGTGATTAGGGATTATTGGGATTTGAAGGTATCAACAATGTTATGGGATTACAAGACTACATGCAAGAAACTTATAGGACATACCCCATTCATACTAGTGTATGGTCAAGAAGCAGTAGTCCCATTGTATTATTTAGTACCTAGTCTACGCATTGCAGCAATCACCAACATGACATAAGAAGGTGTTGTGCAAGAAAGATTGGATCAATTGATGAAGATGGAAGAAGACAAAATCTTAGCAGGATTTCATCAGGAGGTACAAAAAGAGAAGGACAAATCTTGGCAGGATAGGCACATAAAGAAGAAAAATATTTAATGAAGGAGACCCAGTTCTCCTCTATGACAACATATATCTACAACATTCTGAGAAGTTCAATATGCACTGGTTAGGGCCTTATCAGGGAGAGGCCATCACAAATGGAGGTGTTGTGCAAATTATATATATTGTAGGGAAGAATCTCAAAGGAATGGTGAATGGCATTCGACTGAAGTTGTATCAAGACATTCAACCTAACAACCTGAAGTAAAAACAAAGAGAGAAGGTATGGTTTTACATATTGTATATAGTAGATGTTAAAAGAAAAAGACAAAAATCCATAAAAAGAAGAAATGTAGTAAAAAGACAAAAAGATAGGAGAATATTAGAGGTTTTGATGTAATAGAATTGCTATCATTAACATTGATCCACATAAAAACCACTGTTGAAGACACTGTGTACTAGGAAATAGTTGATAGGTACAAAAGTGTAACGCGCAGGAAAAAGTGAAAAAGTGAAAATTGTCAATGCGAAATAATTGTCAGTAGGTCGTGCTACCTATAAGGCCAAAAAAAGAATGAAAATGTGGTTATTTTTGTTTTTTCTCTGAGGAGAAGAACCAAGAGAGAAATCTAATGACAAGAGAGTGAGACTTTGGGAGAGCAGGTTGAGAATTAGAGATAAATAGTTTGGATATTAGTAAGATGTTTCCACCACGAGTTGGAGCACTGAGCAGGTTTGGTTGAAAGACAAGAATCAACACTCAAGTTACGCAAACAGGGACACAAGGCATGCTGAAAATTAGGGATGTGGATTAAATCCATACACAAGAATATGATCCCACTAGAACGCAAGTGGAGGAGGAACAAAAACCATCATAGGATGTTGGGCAACCTGAGGAAGACACAGAAAGGAATGAGTCTGATGTGTCGAGATGAAAAGGGATACAACAGAAAGGACATGTCATGGGTTTAGTGTAGTAGGGCCTAGAGACAGAAGAAGAGAAATAAATAGAGCATGAGGGTGTACCAGAGGTTAGGGCGTCGTACCCGCAAGGGAAGAAGAAATCTCGAGATAAAAGCAGTGCACAAGGAATACCATGTCCACAGGAAGAATTGATGATTGTCATCCTAAAAATGCCAGAGGTTTTAAAAGTATATGATGAAATGATATGAGGATTACACATGATGAAGTACTTAGGCCACGACGTGGAAGATAGTCAAATTCCTAGATTTGGCATAGTATAATTACATGGAGACTAGAGGAGAGGGGCCATCAGGTGCGCCACTGTTGGAGCCTGGGCAGTGGATATTGGGGCTCTAAAACACATGGTTCATGAATTTTATTGATATAACACACTTTGGGTGCAATAAACACATCAATGGATGTGTGAAATAACTCCTAGCAAGGGTGCATGGAGGAATTTTGTGGATGGATAGGCCAGTACCTATCAATGTGGATTTGTTTGCAGCTATCATTGGGCTACCCATGGATGGGGAGAATCCAAATAAATATTTGGAAGATAAAACTAAGGCAAAGGCCATCTCCGATGAAATCAAGGAGAAGTATGGCACAGATAGAGGAAACAAGGGAAACTAGATGAGTGACATAAATGATCCTGCAACGAGATTTGCTACAAGGCTGCTAGGGTAAAAATTAATGCACAAGTGAAGAAAAGAAGAAGTACTAGCAAGAGTGGTAGCGGTTGCAATGCAATGCAAGAAGGGGATATTGATGATTTGGGCCCCTTATTTACTCAACTCATTCATGGATGATTCTAAGGACACACAGGATTGGGGATCTGATTTTCACTACTCGTGATTACTCATCCTCATTTTACTTATAGGATGGAAAGAAACAACATACAATATGTTCCTTCAAAGAGTAGGAAAGTGTGGTGCAACACAATACACTTCTCTTAGGATCACAACAGACCCAAAGATTAGGAAAGTGAACAACTATGTATTCTCTCTATACCTATCAAAGATCCATAACCACTTAGCTGACACATGGAGGATTTCCCCTGAGATAGTCCAAGAGTTTGGACAATTTTCCAACTTTCAGGAAACGCACCATAGCATGTGGTTCTAGGTGAAGAGGGACCCAACCAAAGAGTGGATACAATTGATTTATTGCATGTCGACATAGGATATACAAATGTAGGTCCAGGAATGGCCTAATGAATGGAAGGTGCCAGTAATTCCAAGGACATTGCCAGGAGGACAGACTCAAACGCAGGACAAAACAATCCATGCACAGTAAACATGCATAAATGGTGCCATCAAGAAGAAGAATACAACACAAGGTCCAATGGGGGGAAGAAGCCCAATTCAAAATAAAATAAGGATGCAGAATAAATCATAGGGTTCTTCCACACAAGGTCCACCATGCACAGGAAATACACTGGGAGTTATAAGAGAACAGGTGTGCACAAAAGAAGAAAGAATAGAGACATAGGATATACCTATAGAGGAAGAAATTGGGCATGGGACACACATGGATACAGAGATGTCAAAGACATCTAATCCATCAAATTCCAAAAATAAGAGAACAGGGGAGAAAGCAAGTGGCTCTAGGAAGAAGGAAAAGGCCCATAGAACACCACCTCATACATCATTGACAGCAGATGATGTTGAAATAGTAGCCACAATAGTCGAAGATCGACTATCAAAGGTGCTGGAGAATGTTGAGAATCACAGGGCTTCAATTATGGAGCAATTTCAGGAAGTGAAAACTATGTTGGAGTAGTTAAGGATTAGGGAAGAGAAGCCACAAAAAGATAAACCAACGAAAACTAGGGAAGGAATGCATGTTGGAGAAACAATGCAAATCACAGTGCAGGGGAGCACCAATTTTATCATAACACCTGAAATGTTGTTCATCGACAAGGAGGCAATGAAGAAGCCCCTGAATGAAATTGATACATTAGACTTAGAATTGGCCAAGATCTCGATGAAGGAATTGTATAAATTACAGATTAGTGTTGGGAAAGAAATACAGTCCAAGGAAAGTTCTGATGTGGAGAACTTACAGATATCATAGGAAGAGAAAATCACATTGAAGGAAGTAATCATCCAAGAAGGGAAAGAAAAGAATATAACAAAAAAAAAGGTAGAGGAGATGGAGAAACACATAAGAGAAGTATTCCAAACCATCCCGGACAACAAAGAGTCAAAACAAGTATCTTCTGAGAAGAAGATGAGGAAAATAGCACAGGCCTTGGAGCAGTACAAGAGGCAAATAAAGGATCTAGAGGAGCGTGTAGTACCAAATACTCCTCCAGAAGTCAGAGCGCAATGAGAACATGACACAACAGAACTTGTAGAAAATATAGCGCATGATATAAATAGGATGACATATTTGTTGGAGCATAGTGGCCAACTGTGGACACAAGTACACGAATATGGAAGCTTGCAAGAGATGCAAGGAAAGGACGATAAAGTCCACACGTCAATGGAATATTTAAAACAACGACAGAGGACAATGCCACTTCCTAAGAAAATCAAGACTACGAAAAAGCTAAAGATCCTACAGGTAGAGGAGAAAGAAATACTAGTAGAGAATATTGTGAGGCAAGCTCAGTTGGATCCCTTGTAGGAAAAGGCTGAACAACTGGTCATGGAGATTGATGTAAAAAAATAAAGGGTAGAACAGATAGGATTGGAAGGAGGAGAAATATTGAAACCTCCAGTCATTGCGTAGATGGTAGAAGCCATGGCGGAGAAGAGAAAGCAGGCTCAGGAGCAATGCCAACAAGAAACATAGATGTATGAAGCACTAGCAGAAGAAGTGAAAGAAGTAGGGGTTAGCGAGTGACTTGGGGAGAGTCACTATGTCAGTGTTGGGGGCTTGCTGGAACAGGAAAAGTTTGGGAAAGAATCAAAGTAGCACCAGAAAATAAGGAGTGCACCAAAAACAAAGGGAAATAGGGAGCACACAGGAAAAAGAGGGAGTGCACCAAAAACAAAGGGAAATAGGGAGCACACAGGAAAAAGAGGAAAATCAATGTCGAGAAAAGCAGTTTCAAAGTGGAAATAATTACAGAGAAGTTAGAAAGTGGAAAAACCTAATATGCTTAGGGTTAGGTTTTTTGTAAGTGATCGCCTCTATTTTGTTGTATAAGAATGTAATAGGGATATGAAAAAGGTAGTTGTGGGGTTTTTTTTTTTGTTGTGTGAGTTTGGATGTCCCTTAGTTGGATAAGAGGGTTTTGTTGAGAGATTGGTTAGAGGCTCTCAGTCGTGTGGAGACTACCCCGATCTGTGGAAATCGAATGTAATGGAGGAAGAATTGTATAGTGTGCAACACTAGATCTTGCATGAATATGAATAAAGAGCCCAAGAGACAAATATTTTTGGACGTAGCCTAGGAGGGGGTGACCCACGGTATATCTGTGTTATGTGTGTAGTATTTCCAATTATATTTTCTTAATACATTTTATGATGAGCTTGTTAGAATAGTAAAGAAAATTATATTGTGCACTAGGGATGAACCGATGATCTATGTAGAAGAACACTAACTGGATGAATGTCATAGTTAGTGTTGGCACAGGGGTAGACCCAAGGTTCACCCCAAGAGAGAACCAACAAGCCCTAGCTACTGGCCCTTTCGACAACACCTGTGAAGCAGATGCAGTCTCACTCGAAGCAGCTATGAGGGGGTTGCAGGATAGAGATGTCTACAACCAAAGGAATGTCAAGTGGATCAAGTACAACAACGACTCTAGATGCATCAACACTTATCAAGATAGATCTATCCTACACAGTTATAGATCTGATCTAACACAGTAATGCAATTAACCATATAACAACAACATAGATCAAAGAATCAATCACACACACAACACAAGGTATACGTGGTTAACCCTCTCTCTAGGGATACATCCAAAATAATGTGCTTATAATATATTAAGATAAATCCTACAGTTCTGATCTGTGCTCTTAGCTAGCAGATCTTCTCTCTTCTTCTCTCTTCCTCTACCGTCTTGGGCACCCAGCCACATGACTTGATCCTCAAACCCAGCTAAAGATCTTACAATACCAGGAATCTCTCGCTCTCAACACTTCCTCTCTCACAACACAATAATCTCTTAATCAACAGTAATCAATATCAATGCCCAACAATAGTACCCCCCCCCCGACCTAGGTCCTCTCGACATCTATTTATACATTATAGTCCCTCACCGACAACCTTAGGTGGAAACCTAGGTGTCAAAACCCTAAATACCAAAACCCTAGGTGTATAAAACCCTAGGTCAACTTGACCCACTTTTGCCAGGCTTTGCCAGCCTGTCTCTCCTTTCTTTCTGCATGGTGGGAATGGTGGCTTTCCCCGCTTTTTGAGTTTTCTTCGATCCATAACCCTTGTTGATCTGTCATCCTTGATATCCTCATCCAACGACTAGATTTTACGCACTTCACTTCGACTTTTCTGCTCTTTTTCTTACTTTGACCCAGTGACATTCACTGTGTCTTCCGCGCAGTTCACGTTTGACCTTTTCTTCCTCGATCTTCACTTGCTTCCATACCCAAGGGACAACAGGCCCCCAACACTCACCTGTGACTCATCCCAAGGAACTTCAGATTTGATATTTCTATTTTACTTCGAATTTGGACTGTGCAGTGTAGTCTTTTCTTTCTTCTTTGTGTCACTTCTCTTCCCTTGTGCAGACTGTCTTTTCTGTGTCGGGTACCCAATTTCAACTACACCTGGTACCTAGACCCTTCTCCTTTTGTTTTTATTGATGTTAGCACTCTATAAATTCCCAGAGGTTGTAAACGGGTAGAATAAATTTACAAGAGATAACCTTAACCAACCACTTTGAAACTGGGATCTAGCCCTGCCAGTTTCAGAGAGGGATCTCTCTATAAGATTTAGATTTGTTTGGATTTTCAGATCTTAGGCTAGTTAAAAAAGAATAGTACCGAGTTGTTTGAATTTTTTAATAAAATGGTTGAATGTCACTTATGCTTCCATTGGGTTATGGGGTCTGTTTTATAAAAATGGAGATCAAAGGACAGGTTTTAAGAAGATTTGTTTTACAGGGCAAGGTAGTGCAACTATTGGATTCTTTAGAAATAAAATGATGGATTGCTGAAAAAGGTGAGACATCTGTTAAAACAAAAAAACAATTAAGAATTTATTTGTCATAACATCAGAAGGAAAACATTTAAATATGTAAAAGATTAGGAACATAGTATGCGATGGAAAATTCTGCAACTTTAACTTCTTTTAAAGATTAGATTATAAAAATAACATGAAAAACGAGAAAGAAAACTTTTTACGAAGATAGAGGAAACTTCACCAACAACTAACACGCAAGAATCCTGTGAAATGTCTCTTTGTATTACTAAAATAACCTCTTGATAAAAATTACAGTGATTACAGCTTGCTCGGGCATAAAGATCAACCCCTAGTACTTCAAACTTTGAAGTATTTATAATCAAAATTACAAGCGACCCTGTCATCAATGATCAGGACATGTCAGATGTTAATTTTAACTATCTAGATAACAAGATACAAAAATATAGGAACTGATGATGATGCATCAAATCTCTCATGTTGATTTTGGGGAAGACCATTGGTAAGTCATTCATATGACTTTGACTGCACTGGACGCTAACTTGGATGAGACCTTTATCTTTACGCAATCAATTCACATAGCTCATCCCATCTTTGTGTACCGGGGATGGTAATTTTCAATAGTTGGCGGTAGATTTCGTTCATCTTGGTATACTTACCAAAAGTCGGCTTGGTGAGGAAAATGTACTTGATTTCATGTTGTATGGTGAGGAAGAACGCTTTGCCTATGATGCTTCCCTGTATCCCTGAGAACTTGGAACTATCCTTGGCCATGGTGGAAATATTTTTCTTATAATCGGATAAGGTCATCAATTTATCATTTAGGACAAGTAAGCCAGGAAGGCCCTTTTTCTGTAAGGTCTCAAGCTTGTTAAAAACCCTCAGAAATCCAATGTCCATGTTCTGATATTTCTCCTCCAACTGCAACATTAATCCTCTTTTGGTCAACACCCTTTTGACTTTGAGGATAGTCTTTGTTTTGTCTTCAACTTTCAGGTTTTCAAGCTCTTCCTTGGTTTTTGAATTCAGAAACTTGATGATCTCGTTAGCTGGCGAGGGAATTTTACCCATCTCACCTCTTATCCTATTGATGTCTTGCCTACTCTTCAAAATTAGATCATGTTGCTTGAACATGATTTGGACCATGGGCCAAATTTCATTTATGGAGTTGGAGATACCTATCCAGATATTTTCTTTAGCTTCTGCTAATGTCTTACCTGCTACTATTTGTTTCTGAAGCTGTTGTATTTCCTCCTTGAGCTTCTCTGATACATGTCTCTCAATGTTGTATCTTGTTTAGAAGGAATACTTGAGTTCCTGGAGACTTTCAACCTCCATTTTCAGCCTATTGATCTCTGTTCCTTGCAGAGTCATCTCCTCCATGGATTTTGCTAGCTTGACAGTTTTTTCCAATGCTGTCAATGGAGTTGCCGATGGGATTTCTACTGTAGTGGTTGTTGGCATAGATGTTGTACTAATTTTTGCAAGGGGAAATGAACTCAATGGAATGAATTCCATTAGGGTTGATTATTCCTTCTCTTTCAATAACCTTTCCAATTTTGCCTCCATTTCCTTTATCTGTGCGTTTTGCTGCATGATTAGCTTCAACAATTCCTCTTTCTCGTCTTCTGTCTCAACTATTTCTTTGGCTTGTGAATCCTCTGTTGGTGGAAATTTCAGATTCTTTCTCAGAGATGCAATGTCAGCATTCTTTTTCTTTAACATCTCCTCTGCTGCTTTTACATTCGAGGGATCATACCCAATCTTGAGCACCAACTCCTCTAAGGATTTTATTCTATTATCATTTGCAAAAGAGGATATATTTTCCAGCTTCAATTGGGTTTGAACATTGTTTATAGATACCTGTAATTTTGTTGTCGTAGAGGAAGCATGTGCCAATGTGGAGAAATCCATTTCTCCACTCTGTCTGTGAAAATCCATCTGGTCAGCAGGATGGACTTGTTTGGTGTCAAAAACAATAGTTTACCTTTTGTAGTCAGTGATCTCTTTGGGTTGAGGCACCCGCGCTTGCAGAAATTCCAGATGCATTCTTCCTTTCTCTATGTCAAAAGTTGACAAAATTATGTGTTGTGCTGTGGAGGTTTGCTTCCAGAACTGAGCGTAGGTACTGATGGTCAGCATTGGGTTCTTCTTTTTAATCATGTCATATTTTTTGAAAATGTTCAGAGGTACAGATCCTTGTGGAGTTTAGGTGGTCATAGCTATATCGATCTACTTCTTTGAAGAAGAAGTGGACACCACCTGATGTTTTCCCTCAAGAACTTTAGCAGAGTAGGGCTCTTCCTCACTAGACATGTGAGTAGCATGAGTGGTTTTGGGTCTTTTGCTGCATACTTGAAAATCTTCTGCTAATACCTCAGTGACTGAAGGAGAGGCATCCTTTCTTGGCCTTTTTTCCTTTGGTACCTATAGAGTGGTAGTCTGTGAAATAGATATTGAAGGAGATTATTTTTGTTCAATATCTACAAGAATATTTTCCTCCCACTTTGTCTGGTTCACATACTTTTCAATTTCTGGTTTGTGGGTGTGAGCATAAGGTGAAATTTTGTTTTTGCATCTCATCTCTGCAATGATCCCACTTGGATCATAATGCCAAATGAAATTGGTGCTGAATTTCTTTTCCTTTAATAGTTTATCTTCCTCTTCCCCAGTAGCTCGACTGTTGCAAATAAACAATACTATTTTCCCTTTAATCCTCATTTGTTTTTTTTTCTTCAGAGACACAAAATGAATGCCATCTGATTTTATCATCTGACGAATATAATCTAGTGCAAATATTTGAACAGGCTGATACTTGGGCAATTTGTATGGAGCTAGTTCACACTCATACACTCTGACCTCTGTGTGATTCTGATATAGAAACCAGTCCCTGGTCTTTGTGATATGTGAAAGGTGAAGAACTATTTGGATCTCCTTGTTTATCCTCAGTTCTGGTCTTCCACTGAGAATGGTTACCACTGGGTGATAAAACAACTCGATGAACTGTTTGAAATTGAACTCAGTGGAGTTTCTTGTGAGCAGCGACGTCCATAAAGTTACTGCTTGCATTTTTCCATCCTTGTCCATTTTCTGCATGAGAAAGGAAAATTTGCCTTCTTGATAGAACATAAACATGTAGGCCAGTATTGAAGAATACCAGAACATGCCTTCTGTAGGGAAATTTTCCAGTTTCTTGTACAGGTTTTTGGAAAAAAAAGCGTTGTAATCAAACTGAGTGGTGACTTTCTCTTCAACAGAGAAAATGGACAAGAAACCTAGGATAGGTTCATTCACCCATTCGTCTGAGAAGTAACTGAGAAAACAACACAGTGTTGAGATAATCTAGTTTCCGTTTTCAAAAAATATGGAGGAATGTTAAAGGGGATTCTTCTTAGGAAATTGGGTATCTTGTGGGAGGAAAAGATAAAAGATTTGTGTTGTTTGGGGAAAAGACAGATTCTGATACATTTCTGTCAGAATTTCAATTGTGAGGGAAGAACGGGGTTTGGATCGGGGTACCTGGATCATTTGATCAATGGCCTCTAGTGTAATAAGGAAAAAGGTTTCTCCAGACGAAGATACTATGGCTCTCTGATTAGGGAGGTAGTGCGCTTGGCATTTGAGGGAGAATTTGGGAAAATGATGGACTTGGGGAAAAATATACAGAGGGAAACTTGACTCCCAAAGCCTAATTTCATCGCTCTAATCGATGAAGGTTTCATTAAACCATGACTGTATCTCAGCGAATTCGAATTTGGACTTGGTTTCTGAGATTAAATAGTCTTTGTCTGCTAATGGGATCTGGTCAAGATCGACAGGAGGTGGGAGAAAATGATTTTTCTCAACATTTGACTTTTTACTTTTGGGTGCCATTGATTTCCACCAGTACCTACACACTGAACACACGTTAGTAGGTGAAAACTATGGCTGGATGAGATGTTGCAGAGGTGAAGGAAAACGAGTCTCTGATATGTAGGGAGTGTGAGTGGAATGCGAATGACCGAAATGGGGTTGGAATTTAGTGAATGGGTATCTGCTGGGAAAAAAAAGGACAGGTCAGGTGAACAATGGGTATGTGTCTAGTAATAAATGGCCAACGGGTCCTTTAGAGCATGAGGGGGAAAGGTGAAGGACATATGACATGTGTACCATGTTGACGTTCAAAACGGTGATTGGGAAATGAACGAAAAAAGAGATGACCCGTAACAGTTAGATGGAGGGGACATGTTGATGGGGTCATGAAATGGGACTTACAAGGGGTGGTTTTGGGATGTGATATCTCTGGATGACGGTGGTGAGTTGGAAAAAAGGTAAGCGGTAAATGTTTGGAGTGGGGAGGTAAGAT